>VUQS01020154.1:8444-30005 GCA_015108495.1 Heterochromis multidens
GCCATACTGATGACTTTCAGTTCTTTTTTTGAAAGAAAATGTTGACACATACCAAAGCTGGTGCTTGTGGACTGTACATGGATGGTTGCAGTTCCACCACCAGTGGCAATCCTACAAAGGGGTACAAAATGTAACAATGTGATATACTGGTAATATCAGTTTCATCACGGAAACTGCTTTTAGCTTCTCCTGTGTTTCAGAGGATAAAAGTAGCAATTTCTTTTTTTGTTTTTTTTACCTGGATTCCTCTCCTTCCAGCAGTTTCCTGTAGGTGGCGATCTCAATGTCCAGAGCCAGCTTGACGTTCATGAGCTCTTGATACTCGCGGACCTGGCGGGCCATGTCCTGTTTGGCTCTCTGCAGGGCTTCTTCCAGGTCCTTGATGCGGGCCTTGGCGTCCTTCACAGCCAGCTCACCACGCTCCTCTGCCTCAGCAATCTGGGCCTCCAGGTTGGAGCGCTGGGAGGTTGAAAAGTTAGCAGAAGCTTCAGATATGATATTTCCCATTAAAAATGCCATCTGGGTGTTAAGCATTTATGTTTAACGCATATATAAGACGTCATTTCTTCAGCTATGCATTACCTGTCCCTTGACTGCCTCAATCTCATTCTGAAGGCGGCTAATCATGCGGTTGAGCTCAGCAATCTCACTCTTAGTGTTACGAAGGTCATCCCCTGCCTGGTTTGCATTGGCCTGCATCTCCTGGAACTGAAGGAATACGATTGAAAATAAGTGTTATTGCAGATTGCACAGGCCAATCCACTTGTATTTGACTTGGCAGACTCTTTCTACCTACCTTAGTCTGGTACCATTTCTCAGCTTCAGCTCGGCTGTTGTTGGCAATGTCCTCATACTGAGCCTTGACTTCAGCCACAATGGCGTCCATGTCCAGGTTGCGGCTGTTGTCCATCTCCACAATGACAGAAGTGTCCTTGATCTGTCCTTGAAGCTCAGCAAGTTCCTGTGAACAAGAGATATGCTCTTTTTTAAAAATGAAATTTAAATATTAAAAAATGGTACAGAATAAACATATCTGTGTGCCACAGCGGCATTTAATAGCTTTTTCTTACCGCCTCATAGATAGCTCTGAGGAAGTTAATCTCATCCTGAAGAGCGTCAACCTTGGCCTCCAACTCAATTTTGTTCATGTAGGCTCCATCTACATCCTGTAAGAGAGAAGAGAGGATAAAGTGGACTGCATTGGTGATGGCCCAAGCGGGAAATAATAATGCATGCATCAGCTATCATTGATTGAAGTCTAGAGTGACAAGCTTTATAATGGCACATCCACTCTCACCTTCTTGAGGAGCACAAATTCATTTTCCACAGCAGCACGCTTGTTGATTTCATCTTCATATCTATCACAAACAGCAGAAAAAATTAGCTGAAAATGATCAGGCATTGTCTGTTGTAAGTCAGTTTTTGTGTTCAGTGACGTGGCTCACTTAAACTCACTTGTTCTTGAAGTCCTCTACCAATCCCTGCATGTTTTTCAGCTCAGACTCCAGCTTGATCTTCTCATTGCCCAGCCCGTCCAGCTGTCTGCGCAGGTTGGCGATGTAGGCCTCGAACATGGCATCAATGTTGGAGCGGGTGGTGGTCTGGTCCTGCAGTAGGCTCCACTTGGTCTCCAGCATTTTGTTTTGCTGCTCCAGGAAGCGGACCTAAACAGTGATAGTGTTTGACAAATTTAGATATGCAGTCATTGTGGAGTAAGAATTACTCAAAATATGACCAACAAAGCCTAGTACTCTATAGAAGCATGTGCTTAGAAATGTCTCTTTTCATTTTAGCACCTTTGGAAAACTAGAAATTAAAAAAAAGAAAAAGCACATATTTAGACATTAATCTTTTTCTCCCAGATTAGGAGTACTGGCCTCGAGGTACTACAGATGTTTGTTTTTCTCAGGTGATCCATCAGTCTACACTTAAGTGTAACTTTCCCACATAAAAGCTCTTGTAGGTAAAACAATGCCAGCGGCCGTATCAGTGCAGGAGTGTTCTAGACACACTGAACTGTGGAGTGTGAGACCATTGCGAGAAAACAACTGACATAATCCCGGGGGAAAAAAAATGTGTCAGTGCTTTTTTGTTAGACTGAGAAGATAAAGTGCTCATCCACTTTGGTTGTATTAGAAGGCAGAGCCCAACAGTCCATTTTTGGGTGTGTCTTTAAGCTCTTTTTTTGAGGCGAAGCAAGTAAGTGCCACACCTGAGCCGAGCCCCTCCTCTAACTACTCGACATTATCACTCCCTCGCCTCCAGGATGCATACTTTCACTGATTGAACTTGTCTGCCTTAAACCTCACTAATTAATGTGTCATGCCTGAAGATATTAACTGTCATGTCAAATGTATTTTTTGTATAATACAAAAATACATTTTGTTCAATATACAAACTGAAGAAAAAGTATCTATAACTATCAGATCCATTCTTTCCAGCTATTAATACTTGTGTTTGCAATGCTTTATTGCAGAAATAAGATAATAAGGTAAGATAAGATAAGGTGTGGCATGAAGACATGGCAGAAAAAGCTAACTGAGCATTTTCTCATGCAGGGTGTGGTTTGCAAGTTTGTCATTACTGCCTGAGAGAAACGGTCCAGCTTCACTACAGCATCTTTAATCAAACATAAAACTATGTGTGGGAGAATTTAAAGTAAAAGCTTGCTGCCATGGGAACAGGCGATAACCAGATCCCTTGTTCCTCTCACATGATAAGCCAGCAGTAACTGGATACAACCGCTCTACTGTTTCCTTCCTTTCGCTCTACACAGAGACAGCTGGCAAATAGCAGCAGGCTGTGGTCACAATTAAATTTTAAGGAGCGGTGGGTGGCTTTCAGCTTCTGTGCACCGGATGTGTCATGTTGCTTAGTTTGAGGGAAAAGTTTTGAGCAAATCACCAAGTTGTTCTCACATTTATCAGCATTCATTAGCATTTCCAGGTTCAGATGAGCTTCTGCGTAATATTTCATGAGCTCAGACGGCCTTTTAGCGGAAGTCTGTTGCTGCATCTCTTGCTAATATGTCAAGGTCAATTTAAAACCAGTTACAGGAGTTTGACCATTCTGCTGAGATGTTGTTAGACTAAAATATAAAATAGAGAAGGCAGTTTCAGTAACAAAGAGAAAAGTGCCACTCACCTTCTCAATGAAGCTGGCGAAGCGGTTGTTGAGAGTCTTGATCTGCTCTTTCTCCTGGGTGCGGACAGTCTGGATGGTGGGGTCGATCTCAAGGTTCAGAGGGGCCAGCAAGCTCTGGTTGACTTGGACATTTGTGATTGGAGGCACCATTGCCATACCTCCCCCACCAAAACCACCGCCACCAAAACCACCACCACCGCCAGAACCAAAACCACCACCAAAACCACCACCAAAACCACCACCAAAACCACCACCACCACCGATAGAATAACTACTGAAACCACCACCGCCTCCACCACCACCACCACCACCACCACCACCAAAGCCACCCATGCTTGATCTGAGCATGGAGGATGATGACATTGTCACTGGCCCCGCTAGAGTGACAGATCTTGTGGAAAAACTTGCTCTTCCTCCTCCTCCTCCTAGACGGCTGCTGTAACCACTACCACCACCACCACCACCACCACCACCTCCAGTAAAGCTGCTCCGGACAACGCTTTTTGTCATTCTGGTAGACATGGCTGGTTTAGTTTCTTCTGAAGAGGAAGGATTCAAAGAGAAAAGCAAAGAGGCAGAGGTTTGGCAGAGTAGTGGCGCACACTAAGAGGAAAGTCAAGTCCCTCTAAGTGTCTTGTCTCTGTCACCGATGGATTTTTATCTGTCTCCAGCTGAGGGGGAGGTCCCAGTAAGCTCATCCTCCTCAGCACCTCCCCTCAACCTTCCTCCAATTACCTGGATCCTAGAAGGTACCATGCAGGCAGTGTAGATTGGCTCAGCCTGTCAGACAGGTAATAGTGCCACCCCTGTAAAGCGATCTGGGCTTGACACACCCAGGTGCTTGCAGAGGAACAGCATCAGAGCCAGAGCTCAGAGGGTAGGAAAGGCATTTTGTCAAAGACTCTCTTCCTTGATTAGCTGGGGGTTTTCTGTGTATAGGGTGGGGACCTACATACTCACTGTGCCACCTTTTTCTACTTTTTACTTTCTAGCAAGATTCAACAAAAAGTTTCTGCTTTAAAGAGCAGCTACAAAAATACAAATCTTTTGATGTATGCAAATACAATACACTGTATGCATGGATTAGTCCAAATTACTGTTCAGACCACACTAGAATGAAACTAACAAAATATAATAGAAATTCACATTTCTTGTGACCCTGACTGTTTATTATTGATTGTGTGAATATACACAGCATACTCTTCCTATATACTCATATACTCTTCTTCAGTCAGCTGACAAAACAGCTATCACTGTAGAATTTGATAACTTTGATATTTGGGATATTTGGGATTTTCTTCATCTACAGAGCACACTGATGCAGAGTAATCAGAATACTGTTTCTACTTGTGCTGTTGATTTTTTTTTTTTTAAATCCTCAGTCGCCCTGCAGGCAGCCTTTGTTTGTCCTTCAGCCTTTGTTTGTTCCTCTACCAGAGGCCTGGGAGCTTGAGGGTCCTGCACAGTATCTTTGCTGGTCCTAGGACTGCACTCTTCTAGACAGAGATCTCGGATGTTGTTCCTGAAATACGCTGGAGCAACTCTCCCAGTTTGGGGATCACTGCCTCAAGTGCTCTGATTACCACGGGGACCACTGTTACCTTCACCCTCCACATCTTCTCTAGCTCCTCTCTCAGCCCTTGGTTTGTCTCAAGCTTCTCGTGTTCCTTCTTCCTGATGTTGCTATTGCTTGGTATACCTACATCTATCACTACAGCCTTCTTCCTCTGCAGGTCCACCACTACTATGTCTGATTGGTTAGTCAGTCAGTGCTTTTAGTTTGGCAACTCTATCGTCTTTGGAACAATGGGTCAGGGGTTCGAATCCCAACCAGGGCATGTATACAGTAAGGGTCCCCAGGCTAGGCCACCCATGCTACTCAAGCCTACCTCGGAAATTGAACGAGAGATATATACTGTAACTGAAGCCATGCCGGCTCGGACGTTGCCCAGATTAAAAAGGTCCGCGTCTTGTGTTGAGGAACCAGGACATACTGATGAGAAGTGGGCTACTGGAACAAGGATAAGAGATGAGAATAGGAAACTGTTGGAATGCCACTACGCTGCTACTATGGGTTCTTCAACACCCAACATCTATGCTAACATCGAAACAACTAGTAGCTGTGTTCCAACAACCACAAGAAACAACTGCTATAGCAGCTATAGATTGATGAGATAAAACACAAATGCTGTGGCACGGAGGAACAAGGATGTCAGGTCAGAGAGGAGATGTCAGGCCACTCTCTGAGATATATACACACTTTTTTCTGTATCTTCTGTGATGTGAGCACATCTTTGTATTGTACTGGGATGGTGGACATATGAAATAAAGATAAAACTACCAGCATGATTAAGTACCCACGAAGAATAGGTGAAAAATTTGTTAGTTGGGTGAAATTGTCCTTTAACTACACTGTTAATCTTTCAGTAAGAGGGCAGATCAATTTAACCAGCTTTTGCTTGTCAAAATGTATTGCATAGTCTCCCAAGTATGTTTCAGATATGCAGGAAAACACTGATTTGAAAGAATCTTTAAAGGAGGTTTCAAGATCTGTGACAGAGAACCAATGTGTGAATGTAATCTGAGTGCCTCAGTGAAAAAAAAAAAACTAAAGTCACGTCAAGAGAATTAGTTGGAGAGTCAGTTTTGTTGGTGGCTGAAGGATAAAGTTGATTTTCCATGTAACATAAAGTGAAGCCCTTGTGAAGAGGAAACTGGTTTTGCAGGAGATTCCCTGCAGACAGCACGGTGCTTACCCACTGCACAAAATCCCACAGATACACACAGAGTAAAGCTTAATCTATGTGGACTTCATGATTACAGTTATAAATGTTGGTCATTTCAGGGAAACTTGTATTGCACATTATACAAAGAAAGTATATTACGAAAATTCAGTCTTGAAATCCACCACCATGTTGCTGATGTGCTCAGGCCTGCAGCTTGTGGGTGCTTCAGGCTACTGTGCGTACTGTCTTCAATACTCATACCATTCTCTGCTCAACCAGGTTTCAGTTAGTGGTGCTACTTTTTAAAACTCTAGTTGCACATTTTGAATATGTATTGCATTGGTTTAGACATTTCAACTTAAAATAAAAGGGTTATTACAAGTCTTTTCATTTAAGGTCAGCTTGCAGCTGAAAGAACATGAGAAGTCAAAAGTAGAGTAGATTTCTTGCACTGACAGAGCTGGAACTGTTGGTACCTGTTTAAAGCCATCTTAACAACTCCACTATAGGTGTTGGCTTCCCAGCCTCTGTACTGTAGTAGCTTCTAAACTAGCTTCAGGGCACAACTGAGTCACACCCCAAATGAAAATACCAGTGGTTCACTCTCACTTCTAACGTTCTCTAGTGCACATTCACAAATTTGCATAAGTAAAGAGGGAAACGCATCAGAAAATATGTTCGTGAGTACAAAATGTTTGCTGTAAACACTGTTTGTATGTGCAGTCCATCAACAGATTATGTACAGTTATGCTGGGGGACCAACCTACTGAACACCCACTAGTCAGCTCAGTTGGCACAAAATTTAAGAAAATCTGCAGTCATGGCCCTGAAGAAGAAAGGCACAAAACTTCCACACCACCATGATGAATGAGCCAATTAGTAATGACACGCTGCATGCGCACAGCAGACCTGAAAAAGGAGGTCATAGTTATGGATTTATTTCATACATCAGCAGTGGAAGCACCACATCCACTACTTACATGAACTGCATTATTTTGTGACTGCAGAGTGCTGATCATGCTTTCCTCTAAATATTCTAATACTTTCAGTTCCGTTAGCACACAAAAAGCACTTTGATCAGATTTTACCTGGGTGTGTCACATGCTGTAATGCTGCAACAAAAAGCACATTTCTACAAATTGAAGTCACAATAGTTTGAAACCATAAGGCCCATGATTTATCTCATGTGGAGACATACATTGTCTGTACACCACCAAAACCGTTACAGTTGTACAACCCCAATTCCAAAAAAACAAAATTGTGATGTTGTGTAAAATGCAATGATTTGTTGTTTATCACTGTGTAGCATCCCCTCTTCTTTGTCATATCATAAGTTCTGGACTGCAAGCAGGCCAGTTCAGCACTCAGACTCTGATATTGCAAAGCCATGCTTTTGTAATAGATGTAGTATGCAGTTTAGCATTTTCTTTATGAAATATGCAAGGCTTTCCCTGAAAAAGATCATCTAGATGGGGGCATGCATTGATCTAAAATGTGTATATACCTTTTAGCATTGATGTTACCTTTCCAGATGTGCAAGCTGCCAATTCCTTAAGCACTAATACACCCCCATACTATCAGAGATGCAGGAGTTTGAACTGGGCGCTGATAACAAGCTGGATGGAACCTCTCCTCTTTACTCCAGAGGGTGCAGCGTCACAGACAATGATTTCTGGAATTGTTCCTGAGCCCATGCAATGATTTCCATGACAGAATCATGTTTTTAATGTAATGCAGCCTGAGGGCCCAAGGCTCACAAGCATTTAATATAGAGTTTCGGCCTTGTCCCTTGCGCACAGAGATTTCTCCAGATTCTGTAAGTCTTTGATGATATTATGTACTGCAGATGATGAGATAGTCAATAACTTCCCAGTTTTATGTTGAGAAATATTATTCCCCGTGACCCTGAATTGGGGAAGCATGGGTAGATGGATGGATGGATAGATGGATGGATAGATGGATGGTCGGTCCACCAGTTGTAAAGATAGTTTTTTTTTGCAGATTGGTGAACCTCAGCCCATCTTTACTTCTGAGAAACTCAGCCTCTCTAAGAATTTCTTTTTATACCCAATCATGTTACTGACCTGTTGCCAATTAACTTTATTAGTTGTTAAATATTCCTCCAGCTGTTTCTTTTTAGTACCACTTACCACAGCTTTTTTGAGACATGTTGCTGCCATCAAAGTCAAAACGAGCTAATATTTTTTATGAAATAGTAAAATGTATCAGTTTAAACATTTGATATTTTTTCTATGTTCTACTGTGAATAAAATATGGATTTATGAGATTTGCAAATCATTGGATTTTGTTTTCATTTACATTTTACACAGCATCCCAACTTTTTTGGAATTGGGCTTGGACAACGTGATAGCACTGTAGTTAATGTATGGACAGGTTTTGGCGCAAACAATCTGGAAACCCATCAGACAGGCCACATGCCACAGCAGCCGGTTTCTCAGAGATTCTGATGTAGCCAGGATATCCGGATAGCGGATAAACACAATCTGGTTGAAGCTTTCCTCTTCCAAATTGTCATCAGATAATAGCCAGTGGTTTCAAGATTGCATTTTGTTAAATGTTCTATTTTTCTCTCCACATATGTTGTTCACCTGAATGCAACAAATGTCTACTCAAATGTGATTGGTCAATAGAGCTGAGACTACAAGTAGATTACAAATGGAAACCAGAAATGTTCTGGTACAAAAACTCTTGTCCCTTGCCTACATTTTTACAAGCAGATCTGTTTATAGAGACTAAAAAATTACTTTAGCAAGACATTGGTTTGGGCCAAACCGACTATGTAATTGGGGTTAATAGAACTTTATCATCATGGTAAAAAAAAAAAAAAAGTAACCATGTGATCGTTGCTGTGATCATGTTTTAAAAAACAGTTAGAAACAGTTAGAAAAATGGTTAAAAAATAATAGTTAGAAAATGGAAGTAAACAGTGACTTTGCCACTGGAATGTACACTGAAAATAAAATACCTTATTGTACCTTGGTTCAATGGCTTCTCCCTCAAAGGTAATGCTGTTGTACTCCTGATTGGGTTAACTAATTGTACCTTTGTAGTTTGACAGTCTTGAACATCTGGTGACAATTTTCTACCCTGATGTTGGGGTAAAAAAAAATAATCTTCTAAAGACATTTGCAGAATTGATTGCTTTTATTACTCATTCATACATTTTTTTGAGGCTTATTGACCACTTACTGCTTTATTGAACTGTATCCACAGCCATGGAGAACAAACTTATGTTTAAACTCAGAACTTTCTTGCGGTACAGCAACACTTTTGAACTTTACTAACTAAATAGTAAATTTTTATTTTGTATTTGCCAAACACAGACTGTTTTAGACTTTAGGGTGTGAGATGATGACAGTGTAAATATTTACTTTTTACTCCTTGAGACTCAAGGGCTAATTATTGGATGTTTTGAGTCTCAAAAAAGTGCACATAGTTTCCTTGAGATCTAATAATCACCCCCAGTGGTACATTTGTGTAGACTGACGTTTTAGGGCACTGACTGAAAACAGAAGGGCTGGGTATATTTGCACATGGTAACCCAACATTCTAAAACCATAGTATTTTAGGTTTGTAAGTTGCTGGTTTCCCATTTGGTGCAGATTCTGGGAACTTTCACTTGAAGCTTGAAGGTTTAATCTATCCAACCTTCTTGTTTCTGCTTCTTTCCCAGAACCAGCTCCCTGTTGTAGCAAGCTAAGCCAGTTAGTCCAGAGGAAATTTTAAGAACTGCCCAACATGTTCTGAGTCTTCCCTAGTTGGACATGCCTGGAAAACCCCCAGCTGAAGGCACCAAGGAGTCAAAGACACGTTCAGACCAACTTAACTGGTTTCCTTAATGCAGAGACTCCAACTGAGCTCCTTACCCAATCTCTGTAAGATGAAGCCACACACTATGCAAACTGTAACATTTATCCAAATGAATTTAATGTTGTTTTTGAGTAATTTGTTTGTGAATAATCATTTAAGATCCAAAAAATGATGCTGCTTCCAGGAAAAAAATGATTCTCTAATTCACCTAAACCTGTGGCTGATTAGGTGATCAAAAACAGTGAGGAAAGTATGACAAACCTGACATCTCCCAGAGCACACACCTAACAACACATATTGTTCTGCATGGCAACCCTGAGAAACTGTGTTGACAATTAGAAGCATAGTTGACAACTGAAAAGCCACATTTATTTAAAAAAGCTATAGAACTCTATGAGGAGCCAAACCCTTAAAAAGCTGCAAAAATAACCTTTTTTAAAAAACCTGACTGTCATTAGAATAAACTGCACCAGCAGAGACTGGATTATGAAATGAAAGCTAAACTTAGGGCAGTGACACCTACACTCTGCAAGACTGTATTTGATCACACATGATCTGGCGGGTGGCATTTCAGGCTTTCTAGTCAGCACATGCAGTGGAATGTTCACAAGCTCATTTTCTCTGTGAGAACCAAGCTTGAGATGGGAGTTTACTCTACTGAAACTTGGCAAGAGGGACTGCTGAGAGAAGAAAGTGTAATTAAATGAGGATGAATTGAAGATTCAAGTGCCAATTAGGACAGAATTTGTATTATACAATGTTGAAACTTAACAACTTGTACTTAACTGTATCTTGGATCTCATTTGCCAGCAACCTTCACCATTAAACATTAGTAAAAAGGTCCCATTGTTATGTTTTCCCATAGCATGAACAGCTATTCGGTCATTTACAGTGTGTCACATTGTGGTGATCAAATCAGGTGAGTCAGGCATCAGTCATGAAGCTTTCTGGTAAAATGTGGGGTTGGCTGTTTTAAATTGAATCATTTTAAAAACACAAACTACACTTTACAAAAACAGTCAAGACTTTATTGACATGTTGGAACTAAATCCAGTGTCAAACAGTCAAACTGCCATTTAAACTTCCATGTATCCAGAAGAATTGCATCACAAACACAGTTTTCTTCTAAGATAATGACAGGTATCCCAAGCAATTAATACATGCCAGATACGGTATGTTACATTTGTGTTCTCCCGGACATATGATTTCCATAAAGTGCTTGCCAAACACTGAACATATGCCAGAATTGTACTTGCCTGCATAGTCCTGCAATATGTTAGTAAAGGCAAATAATATTATAGGCAAAACATACCTTATATGCATTGCTACAGGATTTATTTGTTGTTATACCTATTATTGTAGATTTTTTAGTATGACATGTGTAGATGTAGTGAATGCCATCTACCCCAGGCATGAAATGAGACTTGAGGCTGCACAAACTACAGGAGCAGCAATCAAAAAAGAATTTTGCACTTAAGCAAAATTTACACTTCCTAGAAAACAGGTCACAAACATGCAGTAAAAGTTCCCCTCCTGGGATAATGAATGTTTTCTATCTATCACCCAACATTTTCTTAAGATTGGAATTATGTTTGAAATGACTTATTAGAACTAAAAGGGCATTCAAAGACACCTCAATACCAAGTTTTATGAATGTTACATTTGCAGGTTTTGCATAATCTTGCTGACCTCTAACTCTTTCCTTACTTTGCTATAGGCTGAGAAGCCAAGGAAATACACATTTTACACTTCGTGGCACTATGGTTTTATTGATTTACAAATTAATTCAATTCAATTCAATGTTATTTATATAGCACCAAATCACAAAAATCACCTCAAGACGCTTTATATTGTAAGTTAAAGACCCTACAATAACTTTAAATTAATTACAATAAATTAACTTTGACATTTTTGCCTGTCTAGAAAACTTGTTCCATTCTCTCATAATCTGTGCATGAAAGACTCATTACTTTGACATAATATGTTTAAGAAAAAAGAAAGACCCTGAAATCTGGAAGAACATACATATGAACTGCTATGTTATGAACCAGCATAAAGTACATTTTGTAGATGCTATCCACCTCATACAGCTGATGCACTTTACTTCATTTTGATCAATTTTTTACAAGCACAAAAACCTCTGGCAATCAGATGAATTTTTTTCTCTCATGCAGCCATAGAGACTGCAGCACACTGTATGTGCTTCAAGTTAGTTTTGTTCACATAAATCAAGCAAAAAACACCGCTTGCTTAAAGCAATGCACTAAAAGTAACACCACATAACAGTGTAAATTTTTGTGATTAAGGTGCAGCTCTGACTACGTCTATACACAGATTTACTACTCCCCAACCTTCTTTCACATACACATGCTTGTTCTACAAAAGCCACTACAAGGGAGTGTTAGTGGACTGAGTCCATCAAGCCAGAGGGGAATTCTACCAGATTGTATAATGGAAAGATTAAGATAGCTGCCACACCTTGAAATGAAGTAGGAAGATGCAGTATGAGGACAAACACTATGAGGGCAATGTGCTGTCTTTGTAGGACACATGGCCTTTTTTTTATTCAATTGAATGAAAATGCAACAATTAGGAGTCAATTCCATGCAGCTTTATTTTTAGGCTGAAATTCTTTCACCTAATCTCACTCACTGAGCAAACTAAATCAAACAAAGCCAAGGAAGGTCAAAACAGGAAGGTATCACATAGCTTTGTAAAGTTCTGGCAGAGGGAATCATCAGGGAAGAGATGCAGGTGTCTGCCACTATCTGTATGTTGTACACTTTAGATAGTCATATACTATAAAACATATGTGGCTTAAAATTAAATTTGACTAAAATTTAATTTATGTGTGTTATATGCATTTGTATTGCCATGGCCACTGGATATAAAACCATTCCATGTGGCATGCGTGGTACATGCAAACAGCCAAAGTTAAAGCTTAAAGGTGAAACTCCAACTCTGAAAACAAACTGTTCATTGTCAGTGTTTTATTTTTTTTAGACTTACAAAACTTCAAGACTGCAGAGCCAACTAAAACACATCATTGTCCCTCACTAATACTGCAGATAACTCATGACGTTACTGCTCCTTTAGCAAGCCACAAATGTGCTGCACAAGCTGCATCTGACAAAAAAAAAAGTGCCATTCACTCAGCTGCACCTCTCTACAGTTCTAATCCTGTGCAACCACACCCAGTCCTACAACAGCCACTGGGAAAACTGGCACAGTGGAGCCAAAGCTGAACCTGAGGGTAACAGTGCAGAACACAAACTTACATATTTCTATGCCGCAAAGACAACATATCAAACTTAACTATAACTGAATTTTATTTATTTTTTTATTTATTTTTTGTGAAAAATGCATGCTCATTTTGAATTGGATGCTAACAGCACGTTAAATAAAAAAAAAGACTGGAAAATGTGTGCAATGCTGCAATAAAATACCAGGCAGAGCATATCACAGGTCAGTCACATGACTGGGTGTAAAAAGGGCATCCCAGAGAGGCTGAGTTGGAGGTAAATATGTAGTGGAGTTCATCACTCTGACTGAAAGACTGAATGCACATTTTATTGCTGCATACACAAATACAAATTAAAAATTTAAGAAAAAAAAAAATTCTTGCAATCACAGACGCAACTCCTGACCTCTGGGCTAAAGGAAGGGACCAGGAGTGGCCTTGTTTTTATTGCAACAGGTGAGATCTTTTTCAAGGATGGCCTTTACTTGATGCTGAAATGAACAAAATGGAAGTGACTTCCTACAAGGCCAGAGATCAGGCACTTAGGCATGAAAAACCTGAAACAAGAATGGCACACAGAGAGAGACAGCTCTTCCAAGAAAGAGGCCCAAGGGTCAGGGTACATAACAACTTGTTTATTACAGCAAGACAATGTCAAACCACCTTCTACACATATTTCAACAGAGTCAGGGTTTAAACTTATGTAAACACTCAAGACCTGTCACCAGTGAAATATTTTTGGTGCATTATGAAAGGACAATCATAACAAAGGAGGCCTCAGACTGTTAAAGAATAGGAAGACATTCATCTTTCAAAACTACAGTAATCTGTCCCATCCATTCCCAAATAACACAGAGTGTTGTTTGTTATAAGAAGTGATGCAACTTTCTTGTCCAAGTTTTTTTGCTGGAATCACATTCAACATCTGATGATTTGCACATCATTGTATTCTGCTTTGGTTTGCATTTTATAAAGCATCCCAACCTTTTTGGAAACAGGATTGTAAAAAATGAGAAAATTTTGTCACTTTATTTTGAAAGGGCTGTTGGAGGTTTAAGACCAGGTTTTAAAGAACAGGTTAGAAATTACCCCTTCGGGTAATGGCTGGTGTAAGGTGTGGGTGATGCATTTAGGTGTATATGTTAGGTGAAGGGAATAGGGAATGCATTATTTCAGTGAAGGACCTCACACAGTAGAAAGTACGAAAGCATGTGTATTTTAGTGGCTTACATGCATGCAGTGACTGTTAATGAGCTCTGAGAAAGACAAACCACACCCTGGCAACGGTACACCTGCAGTTTGTGCACAGATTTTTGGTTTCTGTTAAACTCTATCATGTGTTCTTCTTTGACAAATGACGAAAATTAATTAAAAAAAGATGACTGGAAGGCATTTAGTCTGAAAGTTAATATTGTGACTGGCATTAAGAATACTTTGACCCACCCTTTTATTAGGTGGGTCAAAGTATTCTGAATGCTCTGAATTAGGTGGCATTTCTTAAAGACGTAAATGCATCTGCTTGTATTTAGAAAAGTTCAAATTAGTGGAGCTCTATTTAGCCTTATTCCTGACCTCCGAATCACCTCCAACAACAAAAATTTGCAGTTCAAATGTAGGGTGACAACTAATTTAATTTCAGTTGCACCTTACTTTAATTGTATCTATATATTTAACATTCCGGCTGTGGTACTGTGGTACATGGCACATTGCTGCTATAGTCTCCCTGTGGTTGATGGAACAAGACGTTGAAGTACAAGATATGCAAAATAAATATTATTATCTTAGACAAATTACACCACATGAGAAATAAAATTTTTCTCAATTGCAATATATATATATATATATAAAAAAAATCCTCCCCTCACCCTTGCAGGCGGTCTTTGTCCTTCAAGCTCGGGTCCTCTACCAGAGGCCTGGGACAGAGATCTCGGATGTTGTTCCTGGGATCTGCTGGAGCCACTTGCCCAGTTGGGATATATATATATATATATATACACGTGTGTGTGTGTTCATTACCTTTCCCTGACAGGATATAAGTCAGATATAATGCCACTGCCAATGTGATCAGTGGTCACTTGATCACCTTAAAAGTTAAAAGACTGTAAACAGTATAAATAAAACTTCATTTTAAACATCAGGTACTGACTCCACATGTGTATTTCTTCTAAAGCGCATTTACATCTTTAAATTAGTGGAACAAAGAAGTCAACAAAAACTCCAAAATTATAAGCCAACATTAATTTTTAATTTCAAACAGGAAGCAAACCTGTGTCATGGATCACAGACCAGTGTTTGATCCACGTCTCCACTACACACCTGAGTTTCTTTTTGGCACAAAGCCCTGAGGGCAAGTTTTACTCACCACCTTGAGGTACAGGACATAACCAAAGTGTGATGCATTGCTCTCATCTTTTTAAATAATGAGCTGCTCAGTGAGGGTGTGGCTCACTAGAATTTTAACAAGTGTCCCCAACACCTTGTCCCACGATGGTCCGCAATGACTTCTGATGTGTGTCAAGTTTTTAAAAAGTGAACTGAGTGTTGGGAAATACAACCTTGCATCAGTGTAGACTACCTGGTGGAAATTTGTTTAAAATTGGGAAGCAGATAAATACAGATTTAAGGACTTAAGGATGAGAGACCCACACACTAAAATGCTGTCAAGAAAGGTAGCACAGGTGTCCAATGTCTCCACCTCAGGCATTTCTACAGGCATGTTCCAAACCATAAATTATACAGGCACTGTAGGTCAGGACACTGCATGAAACTTTAACAAGAATGTGCACACTACAGATGGAAATCATTTATTAAACTGTTCATTTCTATGCTGCCGCGCATGGATGAGTGACATATACCCCAAAGATGAGTTACAGAGAGCTTCATATTCTGCTCACTCTCAGTGCATGAGTCTACTTGCCATGGTTCAGCTATTATATAATGCCTTTCCTCATTGGCCGTTAGATAATTAAAGCACTCTCTGCCCTGGGGCTATACTTCACCCACGAGAGAGACTCTTGGTTTCACTGTGAAAAGCCACATACTTCTGATCTGTGCCAGTTACAGAAGTCTGCCACAGATCATCTCAGATTGCTCAGATGTTTCTGTATCAGTAACTAGTAATTTCATTGTTTTCAATCACGCTTCAGTAAGTTTTGTCAGTCCTCCTCTGTGGTTTTATTAATTCCAGATTGTCACTTTGTCACTCCCTAAAAGAGCTGAAAAGATTTGATGTGACATCCTGAATGGAACAGGGTGTACACAGACTCACACAATGTTATAAAATGAGTGGTAGTTCTGCTTAAAAGTCACTCTGGACATTGAGATTAGTTGGGGTTGGAGACATTTGTCTCATTAAAACACAAAAACACAAAAAGAGGACAAGCATGACTTTATCTAAGTGGTTTGAAACTTAAAGTTGTTCACAGGATCACACCGGTCTTATTGTGCTTTCTAGCTGTCACTCACAAGTAGAAAAAATGACAGTGAGGCGATGCATCTGTCAGACATACATCCAAATAATGCCTATCGTGTAAGGGCTTGCAAGCCATACTACAAAACATGAACAGTAAAATGTAACTCACTACTTCAGTTTTTTCATCTCTTAAACATTTGTGTATGTAAGTTAATCACAGTATGGTTTAATTAGCATTCCTATTTAGGCAAATCTCATCATTTATCTTGATATATTGTGTATTTCAATTAGAATTAAAATGATAAATTAGCTTGGCCGATATATCAGCTTGTCAGACAGATGGCCTCACATTTGACTCTAGAATATTTTGGTATACAGAGCTCATGTTCAACTCAGTGACTGTAAAACAAGCCCAAATCATCACCCCTCCACCGCCATGCTTCATCGTGCTTGGTATGAGGTGTTTCTAGTGATACTGTTCCGGTTTGGCCTTGTAGTTTTTTCAGATGCAACTTTGCAAATCTAAGCCAGGCTGCCATGTTCTTTTTAGAGACAAGAAGATTTTTCCTGGCAACCCTTCCAAGCAAGTCATACTTGTTCAGTCTTTTTCTAATTGTACTGTTATGAACTTCAAGATTTAACATGCTAACCAAGGCCTGTAAAGTCTGAGATGTGGCTCTTGGGTTTTTTGCAGTTTCTCTGAGCATTGCACAGTCTGACCTTGGGTTGAATCTGCTGATTGTAAGGTAAAGACCCTACAATAATACAGAAAAACTCCAACAATGAAACGATCCCCTATGAGCAAGCACTTGGCAACAGTGGGAAGGAAAAACTCCCTTTTAACAGGAAGGAACCTCCGGCAGAACCAGGCTCAGGGAAGGGCAGCCATCTGCCACGACTGGTTGGGGGTGAGGGGAGGGAGACAGGGCAAAAGACATAAATAAATATTAAATAAATATTGACACGGTGTAATATGTCATATGCTATAGTTCATCTGAGATTATATTCATAAAATTTAAGACTTACTAAGTATTACAGTATGTGCTGATAATAAAACAAAAAAGTGTGCTTTTGCAGAAGACTATTTCAGTTTTGAGATACAAACTGTCATCACTTCATTATTTATCCTGTCATACATTTAGCGTAAAGTTTTGTCACATTCAAAAGATATCCCACTCACAGGAAAGAACTTTTTGAACATGTATGAGCTAATGTATTGAGGGACAACTTGACAACACATCAACAAGTCTAAGGTATTTAAATCTGCATTGTTTGGTTATGTTATGGGATTCATGTTATCAGCTAATATATTGGAATCAGATTTTTATAGAGTCTCAAAAATGTAATATCATGGGCTTTAGTTTCAGGTCTTATCAACCACACTTAATGAATTGTTGACCTAACATATCTATGCTGTGACCCAAACAGTATTAGGACCAGATTTTATAAAGTTGAAATGAATTGCATTTGATAATAAAATGTCAAAGCAAAATAAAGATTTTTTAAAGAGAAAGACAGCATAAGCACAGTTATTAAGTAAAACACATTCTTTATATGATGAGAGCAAGAAAACAATGGAAACAACAAAAAAGAACGGACATTCAAGAGTGTCTTCTCTAAAAGATCATTTTTTTTACATTTTAGTACTCAGTATTTGGTTTATCCTTTAGTTCTCACCCATTTTTAACTCATGGTCCACACAGACAAAACATGACAGAAAGAGAGAAAGAGAATTAAAAAGGGTAACATAGAAAGCTGAAAGAAGCTTGGCCTTCAACTGTAAAAACAATGTGACATTATACAGTTTGCCTTTGACTGTTTCTCCAAAGAATATGACAGAATACCCACAAGTATACACACAGCTACAAACAGTTTACAATATAGAGCAATGAGAAGCTAAGCTTATTTGTAACCTCAGTCAACTATGACAATTTTAAAAATGCTTGTTTGAGACCATTACAAGAAAACATTATTTTACATTTGCATTATTTCCAGATTTGGGTTTGACATTCAGTGGGCGGCTGTGGGTCAGGTGGTAGAGCGGATTGTCTGCTAATCGGAAGGTCAGTGACGCGATTCCCCGGCTACTCCAGTCTGCATGTCGAAACATCCTCGGGAAAGATACTGAGCACAGAGTTGATCCCAACTCAACTAGAGTGTGACAAAAAAAGTGCTTGTATGAATGTGTATGATTGGGTGAATGAGGTTTGTAGTAAAAAGCGCTTTGACTGCTCAATTAGACTAGAAAAGCAATATGGAAGTACCAGTCCATTTACCATTGAAGGCCTAATGTTACAGTTACCTATTTTTTGAATCAATGGCGCTGCTATTGTGTGAACATTATGGCTGACCTAAACTTAATATGAAAGATACAACACCCCTTTATCCCAGATGCTGTACCAGTTTACTGGTTTGAATCTTTCTTAGAGATAATGGCATAACAGTCTTTGACCTTTCTCACCAAATGTTCTGCTGCCTGACAGTTCAAACACCTGCTGTAGTGCTGCTGCAGGTGTCTGTTTATAGAGATTAGTGGAAGAGCTGATGATGCAAAGGGCTGCATCACTTTCACCGTAGAGAAGAAGCAGTTTTTGTTTGCTTTTTTAAAAATCCAGTTCTGTTTAGCTTTACATTTTATTTTTTTGCTCTCACGAATGACCCAGATCAGGTATGGCGACATTGTTGAGTTGAGCTGCCCATGCCTATGGCGATATGTTCTTGCTACATGACAATATTTTGGTAGATTTTTCCTTAGGAAAAATTAGTTTTTCCTTGGGTAAAATTCTAAGGTTTACATTTTATTAATTAATATTTGAAATGATATAAATGTTCAAGTTCGGCCTTCAAAACCATTTGCACCTCTGTATAGTAGATAATGCACATTTAAGGGTTAAAAGAAATATCACCATGCTCTCCTGGTCATGTCAACAAGAGTAACTATGCAAATATGCACTACTGTCTGTGATAGGATGATCTCACTGTTATTGTTGTCACTTCCCACACGCAACACATCTTTATGATTGTTACTGTTGGCACATTTGTTGAGTTCAGTTCAAAAAGACGAAAGAGAGACGCTTAAGCTGTTGACAAGCTGATGGCTTGTTTCTTTAAAATGCCCTCCCAGACTGACGCTTCATGCTGCCCCATGCCTCCCAGTCATTCTTTCTATAGTGAGCATGCAGGGTATTACACTATTTTTAAATCCTTCACTAGAAACACCTCAGGGTGAATTAACCATGCAGAAAAGTTTTTCCACCAGAAGGTCATGCCTGGTGTACAGTAGATACAAGGGTCTCAATATGACTACAGGGTGAAAAGTGTCTTCATGTCAATAAAACTCAGAGAAACTCAACTGGCAAATGTCTGCACAGTTTGCACAGTTTGGTTTACCTATCCTGCAGTAAACCAAACTGTGCAGTTCCATGACTGCTGGAGAAAAAACTTAGAGGGAGGTTTTGTGAAATCTAATACTCTGACTGTTGAGATGCGTTGTAAACAATCAATTTTTCCAGGCAACATGTATGTGTTGCAGGGGTTGCTTTAAGCAGTGCAGCCCTCAATTAGTCAAACTCCTCCTCAATACACATTTTAACTCATTCTTTTTGAGTTGTCATCTGTATAAAACAGTTACTTTGTGGAGTGTTTTATGGTTAGTTTACCTTTCTGTTTTCTCTACTCTACCCTGGAGGTTAAGGCTTGGCTCCCTGGGGCATCTAACGGAGCAGTTCAAAGGAAGAACCATCTTAAAGTAAAAACAGAACTCCAAGCCTATTTGAGGCATGCTGGCTGCTCCAATCATAACTTGGAAAAGTCAACTGGATTCAACAACAGATAGAGAGCAATTAACTGCATGCCACTGGAGTCACTTTCACTGACCTGCCCTCAGTTAATTATCCGAATGTTTATGATGATGATGAATGGTATGCGTCACTGGTACTTAACATCTTCCAGGGACAGGATGGTGACTTTATAAAGGTCATATTATCCCTGCTTTAATCCCTCTTATGGTAACACTGCATTTGGCTCATAAAATACTACGCACAGCTAAATTTGCTATCGCTTGTGCTGTGTCAACTCACATCCAGTGGACATGTTTATAGTGAAATCTCATCAGACAGGATGCAGATGCAGTGTCTTGAACGAGCTAAAAAGAAAGCAATCATTAAATGTTTCTGTAACAATCCACAGAAAAAATGATTTGCTCTCGCAATGGTTAACGGCACTCTCCCAACAATTAATGGGTGCCGTAAAATACATGTGCTTCACTTCTGCACTGTAAACAGCCACACAGTGTTCAGCATGCCGAATATTAGTGCTGGTTCAGACAAAGCAGCTAGCAGTGCTGATATGCAGCAGTGCTGCATATCAGGAGTTTTATCAGTGAATCAGTGCAGATTCTTACAGAAAAAATCTCACATTTTCATTCATATGGGTGCCCCCTGGGTCTGAAACAACAGGTCAGACAGTCAGCCTTACTGGCACTGAATTTGAAATGATACGCCGAACTGAAGCATTCAGCCAACATTGTTAAAACTCTGCAAGTGATCGACGTGAAGAAGAAATGATGTGGGCTGCGAGTGAGTACTAACACGCAAAAGTTCCTTTTAACCTGAATTACCTTTTTAACTCTTCTGTTTTGAGTCATCTGCTTTATGACACATTGTTTAAGTGGTAAAACCGCAGCCTGTAAAGAGAAGGTGGACATAGCCACCATGACATGACCCATTGTTTGAGGTGTCAACTTCCACACTGCTCAGCAGAACTAAAGGAAAACTTAGAGAACGCATCAGCTCTCAGTGGGGAAAAAAATCATGTTGGATATCTATACTGATATGGACTGGGTAATGTGTTAGGTATTAAAGGCTACCACATCATTTGATGTAAGCGAAAATTATCAACCTACAGAGGGCTGAATTCAAAGACACCCCAAAAATCAAAGTGAAAAAATTATGCATCAGGCTAGTTCATTTTGCTGAAATTTCACTGCAGCAACTCAAAATGGTGCTCAGTAGTTTGTATGACCCCCATGCACTTGTATGCATGCCTGACAACATCGGGGCTTTTAATGAGACGATGGATGGTGTTCTGGGGGATCTCCTCCCAAATCTGGACCAGGGCATCACTGAGCTCCTGGACAATCTGAGGTGCAACCTGGTGGTGTCGGATGGACCGAAACATAATGTCCCAGAAGTGTTCTATTGGATTTA
>VUQS01020154.1:30025-50854 GCA_015108495.1 Heterochromis multidens
ATAAAGAGTGAAATGACACATCAGCAGTAGTTATAACACAAACACTCCTGGACAGTCTGAGGTGCAACCTGGTGGTGTCGGATGGACCGAAACATAATGTCCCAGAAGTGTTCTATTGGATTTAGATATGGTGAGTGTGGGGGCCAGTCAGTGGTATCAAGTCGTCACATGAGGCCAGGCATTGTCGTGCACCAGGAAGAACCCAGGATCCACTGCACCAGTGTAGACTCTGACAATGGGTCCAAGGATTTCAGCCTGATACCTAATGGCAGTCAGGGTGTCGTTGCCTAGCCTGTAGAGGTCTGTGCATCCCTCCATGGATATGCCTTCCCAGACCATCACTGACCCATCACCAAACCGGTCATGCTGAACAATGTTACAGGCAGCATAATGTTCTCCACAGCTTCTCCAGACCCTTTCACGTCTGTCACATGTGCTCAGACATTCACACCAATGTCCTGCTGGATGTCATTTTGTAGGGCTCTGGCAGTGCTCATCCTGTTTTTTTTAGGCAGAAGTCCCTCTGTTTGTACCAGAGGGTGGAGTGCTAGGTTGGGAAGCTGCACCACACACAAACACAAAGCTACCTGCTAATTAGCTCTAAGTACCAGTCGAATAAAATCCTACAATTTCACCCTCCAAAACTGGAGCACAGACTTGGTTTTTCTGCAATTAATCTCAGAGGAAGCCATATCATTTATCATTTGATAACTGTATTAAAAATCCTCCAAAACAGCACCAAACAACAAACACAGCTCAGAGGTCCACTTCAGTGGCTTGCTGTCATGAGCCCTGGGGTTTTTGTGCCTGAGTTTGAGTTTTGTATTCTTTTACTTTCAGCAGTTATTCCTGGTTGGTTTCTTTATGTTTATATTCTCATTCTTGTAGTTTTAGTAGGCTATAGCTATTTGGATTCCACTTATGGTTATGGTTTGTTCATATTTAAGTCCTTGAGTTTTCAGTTAATTTTTACCTCCCCTGTGCTCTTTGTATCCTGTTGTTGAGTCTTAGTCTCTGTGGTAGGTGTTTATTTTTTTATTGTCTTGTTACTTCCTGCTTTATTTTGATAGGCATTTTTCTCTGGTACCATATTTTAGTTTTACTTCCGAATATATTATTATTCTGATTTAGTTCAGCTGTGTCTCCCAGGGGTCTCCACTCTGTCCCAATCACCCCTCTGTCTATTTATAGTCTCTGTCTCCCTTTGTCAGGTTGTCTGTGTTCCCAGCATGTTTAGTTCTCCCTGTTCATTATGCTTCTTTGGATTCTGCAGTCGCTTTTCTGTTTTGTGGGGTTTTACTGACTTCCTGCTCCACTTGAATAAAGGTTGTATTTTTGCTTATCAAGTTCAGCCTCAGAAGTCTGCTTTGGGTTCTTTTCTGCACACATATGACACATGCAAGGTAAAACCTGGCTTCAAGCCGCTGTTAGCAAACACCTGTCAGCTAAAGCAGCCACTCCCCCAACCTTAACTTACCTTCAGCCCACCATCCGAATCAGCGATATGTAAATGTACATATTTCTGCTGTAGGTTTGGGCATTTTAACATAGCAGTTTATGAGAACTGCAGTTGTTTCTTTGGCAGTTTTTGTTTTTCATTTTATTCAGGTTGCTATTTGGTTAAATATATATTTGCATAGTCTTTTCATTCTTTATTAGTGGGAAGTAGCAACAATCATGAGATGTATGCATGGAAGAAGTGGCTCAGAGCAGCTCATTTGATAAAAAGAAAACAAAAAGAAAGGAAGTTCATTTTTAGCAGTGAACACTTTTACATTTTTAAGCTTTGATTGTGAGGTAGGTAGCTTTAGCCTTTATGGACTTCTGTGAACTGAAAAATTATAGCTTCTAACCTCTGAATGTTCTCACTGTACCTTAACTGAAGATGTCAGGCACTAAGCGTTAAATGTTAACTCTCTCTGGTGAAAATACGCCCAGCTTTTAAATGAAATCCCATCAGCTCAAAGTCTACAGTCTACAGTTTGATACGTGTGATAGAAAAAAAGTTTCTGCATGTGAATGAAGTTGCATTCATTGTGGTTTTGATTCAACACGTTGTTCTCGTACCCACATCCGCAAACATGCGCTCTAGCTACATGCTCAGACTATTCAGAGTATAAATCCAGAAGAACCAAACCTTCATTTTTGTGGTCTATAATTCAGTGATGCTTGATCATGTGAGATTTTGGTTGAGGTCTGATGAGCAGTTTTGGTTCATCTTTTGTTTTGAACAGTCTTTACAGCTCAGAGAACCTATGCATGGAGACAGGCTCTGACAAGCTCTAAATCTACTGGTAACTCCTTTAAAAGGCGGCCCCCTTTTTTTTAAGAGGGAGTCCAATCTGATTTGTTTTATACTTGGTGAGTTATGCTGCTGCTTTGCCCCAACCTGCTTTCTCCTGGCAGTGGTTAAAAACAAGCCCTGCCTAAAGCAACCAATCAGAAGAGAGCAAGTTTAATAACTGTGTCGGGTGGGTTTTAAAGAAAATTCAGTGAAAATCTGAAGGCATCTGTGCCTCAACACAGAGAAGCTCCTCAATACTTAGATCAATGTATTTTATTTATTTATTTATTTATTTTTATTTTTTGGGTTGGAGTCTAACTGAAGCCTGCAGCCTAACAGGCTCAAACAGGTAGAGGAGAAAAGGCAAGGAAACGCCCCAGGAGTGATTAATTTGTAACACACAAAATGAGGAATTCTAGCTGCTCATTCAGCCACTGATAAGGATTCCAGATTAAGATGGATAGTGCACAACACAGTGAGAGAATCTGACCACTGCTATTTTCTACTCCAAACATGCTAGCTGAACATACCCCTAACAGCATAGGCATGTTTATGACAGAGACAGAACTGCTGTCATGGAAAAGCCCCCTGAGGACTGAGCATCGACCTAGTCACGGTGATGTCACCTGGGGTTGTGTCCTGAATGTTTTCAGCGGGGCGGCATAGGGAGGGGCAGCGAGGCAGGTGAAGGGTGGGGCAGAAGGGCACAGTAAATCTGACTATTTGATCAGAAATAAATAGAGGGTAGAAAACACTGGGTATGATTGTCAGGCTCACGTGCAGCTTTCAGAAGGTATTATGTGAAAAGTAGCACTGCACTTATTGTTTTGTTTTGAGTAACTATTTTGCTAAATAAGGGGCTGAACTAGTATTTATACTCTCTAGTAAAGTAGAAGTCATAATCCTACTTAAGTATCCTAATAGTACCAGTGTTTTAGCATCAGCATGCACTTCCATCTCCTCAAGTTAAAGTGCTAATTATGGAGAGTGGCCCTTTTCAGGCTTGTTTCCTCCTTCACTTCTGTACAGACCCCAAATCAGCTAGTTTTCCTATACTTGTGCACCGGTTGAATGGGAGCACAGTAAACAAAGTCAGATTAAGCCTTAACTACCACATTCTGATATATTAATATATAGTCTCAACCACCTACAACAATAAACTCCTGCTTCAGTTAACGCATCAGTAATAGTGCACTGCCGTAATTCGTGTGATAAAACTCCTTTTCCTTTGAGATTTGAAGTACATTTTGAGTGTTGTAGCCCAAAGTCAGTGAGTGAAAGTTGAAGAGTTGTTGTTGAAATAGTAAATGGCTGCATAACAAAACAGCTGTCATGTACTGTCATCTTGCTCTTCATTCATGTTTGCTTTTCATTTGTACTTGAGCTTTAACACAGTGTTGATTGGCTGCAGTTCCAGTTTCTTGTTGGATGTAAAAAACCTCGTCATGGGTGAAGCGCATGGGAAATACCTGAGCTGTAAAAGCAGTATAACAGTTCCATCTTGAACATGCAGATAATTTTTTACATGCCTGCTTAAACAAAGGACATTAATGGTTATTAATGTTGCATGCATTTCCAGGGTGGGTACCAAACATCCACACCCTCATCTGTGCTGGGGTTAACACTTACTGGCTTGCTTAGTGCAGAAAGACAACACGTTCTCTCATGGATCTCTGTGAACAGTTGGGTCACACCCACATGGACTTACCTTGGTTGAGATATACATATATACAGTATAGATATATATGCGTGTGTGTGTGTGTGTGTGTGTGTGTGTGTGTGTGTGTGCAGGCATCTATGTACAAACATCTCATTGGGATACCTTGGGTGTTTTGTCTGTTTTGGTGCTAGTGCTAGAATTCAATTACCTTAGGATACTACAGCTCTACCTGGCTTACCAAAGATAGCAAAGGAGCTGACGTGCACAGCTCCAAAATCTCAGCTGTCATACATTTCTCCTGTACACCATACCAGGATGAGTGTTATCTTCTGACAATGGATGTTGGCAGAATAAGTCTCTGCACATCTGTGCATGTTCAAAGACCCGCAGACACAGGGCATGATTCAGACTTGAAACACAAAAGGGAATAGAAAAAGCCAGCACTTTCTCCTCCCTTTTCAGCCACCTCACCCACTCTGCATGCCCGTAAATGATTATGATTCAGACTTTCATGGCCTCAGTGATGACATTCTGGGTGGAACTGTTGCATGTGGTTCACACTTTTTTTTTTAAGTGTAGCACCTGAATGGTGTGTAAAATGTTTATTTCTAATGTGTCTAATCTCTAATAATGAATTACTTTAAGCTCTATCTATCTACACTTACTGAAACTTGAAATGACTGCTAGAAATAGAAAAGTCATGCAAAATGAAAAAACCATGTTGCTGTGAGCCTAACA
Organism: Heterochromis multidens; assembly: GCA_015108495.1. Classification (NCBI taxonomy): domain Eukaryota; kingdom Metazoa; phylum Chordata; class Actinopteri; order Cichliformes; family Cichlidae; genus Heterochromis; species Heterochromis multidens. The sequence continues at coordinate 34,708 of VUQS01020154.1, forward strand.
GAAAACTGGTGCCTCCGTATGGTAACGTGTAAAATGGACACCAGCTCAGGTTGCTACATGCTGAGATGATTGACATCAGTGCTCCACCCTCCTCAATGTTCTTCATTAAAGTGCAATAATTTTGGTTGAAACTACATTATGCAAATAAATCTGTAGACTACAGGGCTACTGACATGAGCTGAGCTTAGATTTATTTTTTTGCTCCATTTGTGCACTGTTTCAACTGCGGATAAGGACTCCAGAGGGTCATGGAGAGACAGCTCGACTACCTGTGTTGTGAGTCAGTACATGTCAAGTAAGCAAACACACACACACACATGCATGTACACACACTCTGTTGCCGTTGTGTCTAACTGCTGTGCCATGGTCTGAATCTGGACAGCAAAAGAGAGAAAACCTTTCTCAAAACGCAGTTTAAGCCTGAGGCGACAGGGTTTGACATCTCTGTGTGGCATATTTAGTTTAAAAACTTGTAATACGCTTGTCATTTACTAATGCTAACCTCACCGTATGGCTTTGACATTATGAGCCTGCTTGGTGGCCCGTTTTAAAAATTGACCTTATGGAAAGTTTTCACAAGTAAGCTGCTTTTGCTTGGAGTGTACTTTGATTTTATTTAACCGTAAGGAGAACTTAGGGTTAAATGGTGCAGGAGAGGAGAACAAGCAGGATCTGTAATGTTTTGTATTTTGGTGCCACATCCCAGTTCCTTTATACCAGCATACCAGCAGTATACACACACAGACACCCACACATGTACTGTATATACATACACAGGGTGTGCCCAGCATCAACTTTCATTGCTCTTGTGAAAGGATTCAGTGACCTGCAGGCAACATAAGTGATGAGATGTTGCCCCCTGGTGGTAACTTGTAATTTGCGAAACAAACAAAAAAAAAGGAGTAAGGTGTGTGGCTCAGGAGTTAAGAGTGTCCCTACGCAAGATACTGAACACTCAAACTGTAGTGTACAGCACTTTGAGTGCTCCATAAGGCTAGAAAAGCTCTGTATGAAATGCAGACCAGTCATACCCACTCAGTCATGGTTCTATACGTGTGTCTGCTTGCAGTCTTGCTCCTGGAGCTCTCTCCCATATCCCATAGAACAATCTCACATTTAGCAGGATGACAGAGGTGTCATTAAATATCCACCCTTAGCCTTTAGAACATTTTTCTTCTGAGTTTCTTCCACACGATTAAACCTTGTACAGAATTCCAGTAGTTAGAATAATGAACCAATATTTTAAGCTGATTGACTGTGGCAATAAACTCTTCAAGGTACAGCACAGATAATTTAGAGATCATTGTTATAAAAAAGTTATTTGTGCTTTTTCATGTATAAATCAGATGGTAGGACTTTAAGCACTTATTAAATAAAATAAGTTTAACGACAGATGGAAAAAGAAATACAAAATATCCACATTTCCATAGCAATACAAAAGTAGAGTAAAGTGTAGGATGGTGGTTCCAATCTAGTGTCCAATCATACTGTCAGAGTGTACAGCAACAACACATCTACAGGTATGTCCATCCATCCATTTTCTTATCCACTTATCCAGTTCAGGATCACAGGGAGGTTGGATCCTATCCTAGCTGACACTGGGTGAGAGGTACACCCTGTACAGGTCGCCAGTCTGTCGTTTTCCTTTTGTTTTCCTTTACAATGCAAGACATAGGATGTGTATGAACCTACTGACAGGTGATAAATTAAAAGTAAAAACCAACATAAAGATGTTCGGCCACCAGGTGTCACCAGAGCAGCTTCAATGTACCTTGGCATCGAGTCTTTAAGGCTCTGGAACTCTGCTGAAGGAATTGAACACCATTAGTCCATAACTGATAGTGATGGCAAACACTGTGTGACATCTCAGTCCAAATATCCAGTATCAGCTGGTCCCTACTGTCAATTAACAAACTCAGTAGTGCAGTTTGAATTGTCTGACAGGTTTGGTTGTGCTCCAAAATTTATCTTCATCTTATCATACGGTGAAAAATCGAGCCAAATTTAGCGAATAGTAACACTGCTTTTCTAGTAATTTGTTTTCCCACAACAGAAGTTTTACACTGTCCCATAAAATGATATACGGGTTTGAAAAAGTGAAAGATTCAGAAAGTGCTGGAAACATTCCTCAGAGATTGGTACATATTGACATGGCAGGATCACACAGCTGCTGCAGATTTGTCGGCTGCACATCCATGATGTGAATCTTTTGTTCAACCACACCCAAAGGTGCTCTGTTGGACTGAGATTTGGTGAATGTGGAGGCCATTTGAGTACAGTGAACTCATTGTCATGTTCAAGAAACCAGTTTGAGTTGATTTGAGCTTTGTGACATGGTGCATATTAGAATCAATCAGAAGATAATAATAATAATAATAATAACTTTTATTTGTACAGCACTTTTTAAAACACACAGGTACAAAGTGCTTCACAGTTTGGATAAAAGCACACATTAAAGATAAGTGTACATGTCCAAACATACAGTCTTACATTCATTCCTGCACACACATTTCCATCCATGCATTAGAAGAACAAGAGCCAAAATAATGGGCAAAATTAAAGAAAAGTTAACCTATAAAAATGAGTTTGCAGCCGTTGTTTAAAATAAATTACTGAGACAGCTGAACTGCTCTGATGAGTCTCCTTACAACCAAGGGAGTTTTTCCTTCCTACTGTCGCCAAGTGCTTGCTCATAGGGGGTCATCTGATTGTTGGGGTTTTCTCTGTATTATTGTAGAGTCTTTATCTTACAATATAAAGCACTCTGAGGTGACTGTTGTTGTGATTTGGTGCTATATAACTAAGAACAGCTAAAACACCCTCTTCGGATGATTGGAGAGGCTGACTACTGGAATAATGTCTTCTATATAGGCAGTAGCCTGACCATGTAGGGCTTTATATGTTATAATAAGTTTGTGCAACAAACAAGCTACAGATCTATGTAAATGTGTAAATAGCCTGTCTGACATTAATAAATGAATGATAAATCTTCAGAGAGTGGGGAGAGTGTACGTTTTAGGTTTTACAATACTCGTTTTGGGAGAAAACACAATATTGTGTCCTGTTTAGCCTAAGACATGAAAACATAACAGCTATAATGATTTAAATATATTTTAATGAAGAACACTCTGGATCTGTTGGAATTTATTCAATAACTATGTATAACTATTACAGCCATTAAACTCTGTCCTCACTTCTGTGTCATAAAAAATCCTCATAACTGTCATTTATAATTATCAATATTAATTCAACATTAATTAAACCTTAGAACAAAAAACTTGCTTATTGCAAAGTAGTTTAAACCAGTGGAAGGAAACCTTGCACGTGTGGGACTTCCCACACTCACTAAAAGTCTGCTTTTATAAACTTATGACCCTTCCAAACCTTCTTTTGATCTCTATTTTAATCTCAGTTAGCTCAGAATAAATGAATTATAATTTGTTTATTGTTGCATTTTTGTAAATTGTGGGTATTTGTGCTTACAGGTACAAAGCACAAGCACCAACAGATAGGCATGTAATGTACTCACATTTATATAGCACTTTTCTAGTCTTACTGACCACTCAAAGAGCTTAAAGCTACAAGTCACACTTTAACCATGCATTCATATATTCTAAAATACCTCTCAATAGATACGGGTCAAATTTGACCCAGAACAGCCTCAATGTACAAAAAAAAAAGAAACAAAAAAGACAATAAAAAGTATAAAAGCTCAAAATATTTGTGTATTTTGGGTCACTTAAGCAAAAGTCATCAAATTTCAGGTTGAAACAATAACATTTAAGGTGTTTTTACTACTGTTGCATGTCAAAACGGGTCAAATTTGAACTGAACAGTATATAAGGGTTATATAAAAAAAAACAAGACTGGATGTGCTTTGAAATGTAAGATTAAAAAATCTTGGTCAAAAATAACACCAAAGCTCAGGGTCGAACACAAGAACCTCAGTTTTTCCAGGATTCAGATGGAGTAAATTTGAAGACATTCGATTAATAATGGCAATGAAGCATTCACTGAGGTTAGAGAGGCTGCTGAGGATCTTTGGCTTAGCAGAAAAGTATAACTGTGTATCTTCAGCATAGCAATGGTAGGAGATACCGTTCAATCTGTCAAGCAGATGACCCAGGGGTAAAGAAAACAGAATTGGACCAAGAATTGAGCCCTGAAGGACCCCACATATGAGGGGAACAGATGAAGACATACAGTTGTTAATATGAGATAAGTATGATGAAAACTATTTAAAAGCAATGACAGAGATACTAACCCAATTCCATCTGTCAATAAGAAAGGCATGATCAATGGTGTCAAAGACTGCAGATAAGTCAAGCAAAACAAAAAACAAATATTCACCTTTATCTAAGTTTTTAAGAATATCGTTAGTAATTTTCAGTAATACTATGGTTTCTTCACTAATCAGATTGGAATTCATCAAAGATATTGTTTCCTTCGACCAGTCCAAGTAGCTGATGAGCAACAACTTTCTCAAGAATTTTAGGAATGCATGGAAGTTTGGAAATGGGTCTGTAATTGTCTATAACAGTGGGATCTTGGGAGGGTATTTTAAGCAGAGGAACGATGCTGGCTGTTTTAAAGTAATCTGGTATGCAACAAGATTACAGAGAATAGAGAGAAGCCAAGGGGTGATGACAGGTAGAACCTTTTTAAGAAATTCAGTGGTGGTACAGTTAGAGGAATCATCAATGTGTAAGCAAAATCAGCTTGTCAAATTTAACAACAATAGATGAAAGCAGATTGGAGAACTCATTTAGGAAGTCAGTAGATGCTTTAGGAGGTCCAGCAAACTGGATTTTCACACTCAGTTTTGAAGGTTATGAATGAACTGGGAGTAAGTGGAACACAACTTAACCCTTGAAAACCCCACTTATTCCCGCATCACAGCCTGAGGACCTCAGGGCATTCAAGAATTTGTCATTTGTTAGGCAAAGTTCCACAAAAGCATAGCAGCCCCCTGGTTTGAGCCAAGTCTCAGTGATACAGAGGATGTCTAATTTCTAACAGGTAACAAAATTGCTGAGAATACATTATTTATTGGATAAAGATCTGCAGTTAAAAAGGGCGATAAATGCTGGACTGACAGACTTAGAAGGCTGGAATTTACAGGGCATAGTAATTAAATTATTAAGCCTGGGTGTAGAAATCTGATGAATATGACAGAATTTCCTTCTGTGCCTTATGATCACCAAGACGGGTAAAACAGCGGTATCAGTAGAATTTGAGATTGGGGAATTAGGCATAGCACGTATAATGTATACAACAGTAGTTTTATATATATGTGTGTGTGTGTGTTAGTAGGAGAAAGGCTATTTGATAATGATTGTAGAAAAACAGTTATACGTGTATTGGAGTGACGGTGGGATTTTTCACAGGTCATGCTGTAGCAGTCTTACATATGTGCAGAGTTAGGTCAGTATTTGTGGTCGGCACACTGTGGTCATAAACAGATACACATGGTCAGCAACAATACTCGGGTAGGTTGTGGTGTTTAAATGATGTTGAAGTGGTACTGAGGGGCCCAAAGTGTGCCAAGAAAATATTTCCCACACCATTACACCACCACCAGCAAGCAAAGTAACCTGAACCTTTGTTATAAGGCAGGATGGATCCATGCTTTCATGTTGTTTATGCCAAATTCTGACCCTACAATTCGAATGTTGCCCCAGAAATCAAGACTCATCAGAGCAGGCATGTTTTTTCCAATCTTCTATTATCCAATTCTGGTGAGCCCATGCAAGTTGTCAGTAAATCAGTAGCTTCTTAAATACTCAGACCAGACTATTTGGCACCAACAACCATGCCACGTTCAAAGTCACTTAAATCACCTTTCTTCCACTTTCTGATGCTCCGTTTGAGCTTCGGCAGGTCACCTTGACCACGTCTATGCCGCAATACATTGAGCTGCTGTCATGTGATTGCCTCATTAAATATTTGTGTTAACGCACAGTTGAGCGGGTGTAGCTAATCAAGTGGCCAGAGTGTGTATAATGGCAATAATGAAAACTGCTTTGACCAAAATTACTAAATAGCAGGGTCAGCATAGAGCTAAAGCTTATGCAGTACATAGCAGCCAGCCAGACAGATACAACCCTCGTGAGTTGAAAGAATAAAAGCAAATACAAAGAAAGTCTACACTGGACTTGTTGCATTCAAAGTGGACAGTAACATGACTTAAAGCGTTACTCCATGTTTGCTAAAAAAAAAAGAAAGAAAAAAAAAGAAAAAAAAGCTTACTAACATATATCGACCATAACAACTTTATGAACAGTAATACTGAAATCACAGTCTTGTTCCACTGCCACAAAGTGGCCAGGGAAAGAAGTGAACATATGGAAAAATGCTGTGTATTCATCTTGTGGATAAATTGAAATTGTTTAGCATAAGTTTGAAAATGAAAAGAAAGTTTAAAGGAAAATATAAATAATTATGAAACAATTCTTTAACATCCAATCAATAACTTTATACATGATAAATAATTTCTTGTTATAATATGTTGGGATAAAATTAATGGTGTTGAGGAAGAAACTTTATAACTACTAGGATAACTAGCTAATGTTGAGACTTTGTAGCTCATACATGTTCAAAAAAGGGCAATTTTTATACACAGTAAAGGTTAGGTTTAAAAGGATCTTACTTTGGCCTTCATCTCTTTAATCAATACTAACTGCACTGAGCACTGAGGTGTTTATAAATGTTTTATATTAGCTTCAGTCAGTAATCGTGCATGTGTGTGGATGCATATTGTGTGTTTTCATTTAATCATTACCTTTTTCAAAAACTCTTTTTAGTGTTTTTTTAAGCCATTGACGCCATAAAGAGAGGGCGTTACATACTCTACATTAAAATACTGATGTATAGCACCATAGGTGTGGAATAAACCAGTGGGTGTCAAAATATAGGCAGTTACATTTTTTTTATTTATTTATTTTTATTGCACCAATTTGTACCATTTTAGTACAGTCCCTCACTCACTTGAATTTGATTTTGATAAATGACAAAGAACTGATTAATTAAAACTGCCTAATTTCTGACTAATTAAGTCAGTGAGTTAATTCATATAGCACCAGTTCACAGTAACTATAGTCTCAAGGTACTTTAGCATCGAAATATATTTACCTACACAGTATAAAGAGAGAGAAACCTGATAACACTTGAGGAAGCACTTGCCAGTGGTGGGGAGGAAGAACTCCCTTTGGACAGGAAGAGTCTACTGGAAAAACCAGAAGCTCAGGGCCATCTGCCCTTGACTGGTTGCGGAGTGAGGGGAAAGAGAAAACAGAAAAAGGATGCATAGAGTGACCACAAACAACAAACAGAACAAAATACAAGAGAGTAGACAAGTGATCGTGACATACAATAGTGGGATATGCTGTCATGGTTCTGGGTCCTTGACCCAGTATTTTGTGTTTGTTTGGACTTGTTGTGCTTTCTTTTGGAATTATGAGATACTTATGTTTAAGTTTTTGAGAGCCTCATAGTTTTGTTATTTATATTTCTAGTCCTTGGTTTCTTGTTTTATTATGTTAGTTTCATTTCATGCCCTGTCCCAGTCTCGTCTCTGTGTCATATCTCCTGTATGAAGTCTGTTGTGTTTCTGTCTCCCCAGTCATGTCCCCGTGTCTGTCTGGTCTCCATGTTTTGTCTCCGTGGCTGTCTGCATTCCCTGTCTGGTCTAGTTTATAGTTTGTAGTCCTGATCCTTGTGTGTTCCTTCCTGGTCCCATGTTCTCTCTGTGTTTCGTCCTTTTGTCTCCCCAGTCTGTCATGTCTTCATGTTTGTTTATTCTTCAGTCCTGGTGTCAAGTTCGCATCTTAGTCTGTGTCTCAGTATGTGTGTGTGACTTCCTGTTTTACTTTGATAGTCTCTCATCATGTGTGTGCCATGTTCAGCTTTGCTTCCCCTGTCCACTCTGCCCTGATTCCCTCTGTGTGTATATATTGTCTGCATCTCCCTCTGTTCTTCGTCACATCCTCCCTCATGGTGTATGAGTTCCGTCCGTTAGTTTTCCTGTCAGTCAGTTAGTTCAGCTCTCTATGCCCTGTTTCTGTTTGCTTTTGGATTTTTTTGCCTTTTTGCCAGCACAATTAAAGCTGAGATTTTAAGTTACCCTCTGTCTGCTGAGTCCTGCATTCTGGGTCCACTCTCTGTTTGCCACACTAATTTGAGGTCTTTGAGATGTGATGTTATTTACTTCAATTCAATTCAATTTTATTTATATAGCACCAAATCACAACAACTATCACCTCAAGGTGCTTTATGTTTTAAGGTAAAGACCCTACAGTAATACAGAGAAAACCCCAATAATCAGACAACTCGCTATGAGAAAGCACCTGGTGACAATAGGAAGGAAAAACTCCCTTTTAACAGGAAGAAACCTCTGGCAGAACCAGGCTCAGGGAGGGGCAGCCATCTGCCACGACCGGTTGGAGGTGAGACAAGGGAGACAATTTACAATTTACTATCACTACTATTCCTTCTTTTTTTTTCCTTTTTGAACCACCATTTATAATGAAAACAAACACATTTTTACCTTCAGTAAACACATTTTTATTTGGTTTGGTAGCAAAAACAGCACCTCAGGACAACAGGTTGATGTGGGTAGCCTCCTAAGGGGTCAAACAGTTTCAGTTACAAGGTACGCACAGGAGAGACATGCACTACCTACTGTAGCAGGCAATTTTACAACATTAGTTGACCATCAGTACTGGAGCACTGTTTCAGTACATTCACATTCCTTTGATAACACCACTATCCATTTGATGTAACACAAAGGCCCTTCAAGCATGGAACAGCAGTTGCATAGATTTCAAGGGAGTGTGACACACCTGTATTTTTTTCCTAGCTGCAATAGGCCAAGGTTCTATCTGACTTTTTTAAACAAACTCCTTTTTTTTTTGTACAAACTGTCAGACAACAGACATACAAAAAAAAATCCTTTGGTCCCTTTCAAATCTTTGGTAGTGTTACAATCATTTATTGTTTCATTAAAAACATGTTAAGGCTCTATTGGAGAGTGGCTGGCAAGCATTTTGTTTCAGACTTGTTTATTGGGGTGGGTGAACTGTGACTACATAACTACCATAGAGGCAGAGAAGATCATAGCAGACAGGCAGCTACACCTCTAGACTAGACAGCTCAATCCTCAATGACCTCAGAGGACTCAGACACCACTTTGCCATCCTTGGTCTCAATCATCTTGATCACGACATTCTTCTTAGTCTGGGTGCTGTATCCACCGGAACTGCCACTGCTGAGGCCACTACTGTATCCGCCACTGTATCCACCGCTGTATCCGCTACCAAAACCGCTGGAGTAGGAGCTTGAATAGCTGCTCTTCATGCTGTCCATGGGGAATCCGCTGTAGCTTGCTGTTGAGAGAAAACACTTTAACTTAAAAATGTTCAGTCAATCGGTTAAACTAGTTAAAATCTGTAAAACCTGAAGAAGTAACAGAATACAAACTATAAGAGCTGCAGTGTGTCAACGAAGGGGACTTACTGCTCTGTTGGGAGATGTTGATAGCCTTGATGCCGTTCGCCAATCTGTCCTCTTCTCCCTCCAGGAGTTTTCTGTAGGTGGCAATCTCAATGTCCAGAGCCAGCTTGACGTTCATTAGGTCCTGGTATTCTCTGATCTGGCGGGCCATGTCCTGTTTGGCTCTCTGCAGGGCATCCTCCAGGTCCCTGATGCGAGACTTGGCATCCTTCACAGCCAGCTCACCACGCTCCTCTGCCTCAGCAATCTGGGCCTCCAGGTTGGCGCGCTAACAGATGATTTATAAATAATAAAACTTTGTCCACTCAACTGGCAGTGAATGACTATGTTTAATATTGGCTAACTGTGGTGGCTAAAAATACCTGTCCCTTGACGGCATCAATCTCCGACTGTAGTCTCTGGATCATGCGATTAAGGTCAGCGATCTCTGTCTTTGTAGACCTCAAGTCATCTCCATATCTGCTGGCAGATGTCTGCATCTCTTCATACTAAATGAACATTAATAAAGCAAGATATTAGAAACCAAAAAGCCTCTTGATGAGAATGACCTGATAAATGTGTCAAAAGAGTTGTCCATTACCTTGGTCTTATACCATGTCTCTGCCTCAGCACGGGTACGGTTGGCAATGTCCTCATACTGAGCCTTAACTTCAGCCACAATGGCATCCATGTCCAGGTTCCGGCTATTGTCCATCTCCACAATGACTGAAGTGTCCTTGATCTGGCTCTGGAGCTCACGCAGTTCCTGGTAAAAAAAAAAAAAAAAAGGCAAAGAGAAGAAGAGGTGAGAGATTACTCAGATTACCTCACTTCAAGAGGTGGTCAAAGAATCAAGGAAAGACAGATGAAAAAAATCAAGATTGCTGAAAAGGCGAAACATATTCCAAAAGGATACCACAAACATCATAAGAATGTTATGACAGGGAAGACAAATGCTGATGAAAGCAGCAAGTGGTTTGGTGGTTGGATGTTTTGAAGCCAAAAGGGAAACAGGAAACAAACAATGCAGTCACGCTGATTTTGTGCCGTACCTCCTCATAGATTGACCTGAGGAAGTTAATCTCATCTGTCAAACTCTCCAACTTGGCCTCCAACTCAACCTTATTCATGTAGGCCTCATCGACATCCTGGAAGGAAAAAAAAACTTTTGTTAGAACGGGATGTTACAAAGTACTGATTTTCATTTACGTCTTCAGCAAAAGGAAAGTTTTGATCTCTTAACATCCACTTCAACCCACCTAGGGTTAGAGTTAAGGTTCTGATAAGATTCCATCCCTTTTTATAGAACACCTAAACCGTAAAGCGTTTAAAAACTTAAGAGACTTTATTTGAAATGTAACATCTCCTAGTTTTTGAAATTCTGCTGTGGCTCAAACAACACCAAACACTAACCCTAATCCCTAGATGATTGCTGGCCCAGCAGATGTTAAGATGCTGAAAGAAAATACAGATGGAGGTCTCAGAGATAAATTGATTAATAACAGTGCTGACCTTTTTGATCAGGACAAAGTCATTCTCGCACTCTGTGCGCTTGTTGATCTCATCTTCATACCTAAAAGGAAAAAGAAAACACAGTTTATGAGCTCATTTTGAATATCCAGAAAAATCTCACGATATTTGAGGGTTTATAAAGTAATGTAACACTAGGTGGTGCAAGAAGTCTATCACTGATTGTTGAACTCCTTTAGGACATTTGCTCCACACAGTGTCTGTTAGCTCAGGGCCAAGAGGTGTTACTGATATTTCTCCCTAGGGAACCGCTCAGCTGATGTGCCCCATTTGTCTGCAGACAACTAACAAACACGTGCAGCAATGCTGTCCCTACCTCTGATAGAGATATGTGCACGCCAGCATGGGCACAATCAAGCTTGTTTTCCCTTGTGTAAAACTATAGACAGATTTGCTGACAGCCAACTCACTAGAAATGAGTTTTACCTCCAGTCATACGTAATGTAATGGGTGTTTGGAACATGCTTCCTGAGTGTTGTAATTCCCTTGAGTTAGTGTGATGCAAAACAACGGACAGATGTAGGGAGTAGTCTGTACAGCTCAGTGAAATGCAAGGCTTGTTTTGTGCACATATTAGTTGAATGGAAACAGATGAATCCTACATAAAACATATGTATCATAGACCTGCAGGTCTGATGTTGCATGAAACAGCTCATTCTTTGCCCTCATTGACCCCTCCTCCACACTCACTTGTTCTTGAAGTCCTCCACCAGGCCCTGCATGTTGTGGAGGTCGGCCTCCAGCTTCATCTTGTCGTTGCCCAGGCTGTCCAGCTGTCTGCGAAGGTTGGCGATGTAAGCCTCAAACATGGCGTCGATGTTAGAGCGGGTGGTGGTCTGTCCCTGCAGCAGGCTCCACTTGGTCTCCAGCATTTTGTTCTGCTGCTCCAGGAAGCGGACCTGAGGTTCACAGACAGAGGCAGAAAAGACAGGGTTATACATCTGACTGCATACAATAATGTGTGGATGAATATAAGCAAGCAATAAATTAAATAGGCTTTTCAACAAATCAGTGACTTTTTTTTGCTTGTTGTTATTATGAAACCCCCTTTTAAAGTATGAGTGTGCAGTCGTTGTGACCCTGACCTAATAGAATAGCTTTAGGGTTAACATCCTAAGATTCAATCACCATCAACATGGTCATCATTTACCATCTATTGTCTTTATTGTTCTTATCTATCTTTGGTGTTTTGTGAGCTGCTCTGCTGCCAGACTGGCTGTTCTTTTTTTTCCAAAGGAAGGTATGCATGACATACTTGCATCCTGACAGGAGGTAGGGGGTTGGAAAATAGCAGTGATGGAGGAACAGCTTTAGCTGACCATTATCCCGCATGTCTTCCTGTTTTTGTGCAACAAAAGGGAAAGGAGTGAAGCAAAGTTTGTCGGCAGGCAGATGCAGAAAGGTCAATATTTAACTGTGTAGTATGGATGTGATGAGGGGAGAGAACATAAAGTGAGGGGGAGGTAGACAGGCCAAAGTGAAGAGATGGGTCGTTTGCATACTTCTGAACAGTAAAAAGAGAGATAGTGAAAGCAGATATGTGACTCATTGGACCTTGGACCATGAGTGCACTCTACACGTGATATCTAACAGCCTCCCGTTGTCTTAATTAGAACTGGAGTAAGTACATTTAATAAAGTGGCTCCAAATGCAGTGCACGATATAAAAGATATGAGGGGGGAAGTTCATTTGCTCGGTGTCGAAGCACGCAAAATGCACTCTAGCTTCCTTAATCATTGCTGTGGGAGCAAGACAGTTGATATGTAGCCAGTCAGCTGGCACTGACGAGAACATGAAACCAACTGGCCTTTTTAAATATTAACCCACTCCTGAGAGCTCAGAGGACAAATACTCTCCTGAGTATCACAAAAACTTTCATGGACTTTATTGCTCATTAGAATGATAAAAACTTAATCTAGTCATACACCCAGTGGGCATTCCCTATACAGTGTGTCACTGTGAAAAAGGGTATTGTCATAAAGGTAACAATAGCACTCAGTACTGACTGTATGTGTGTATTTGGGAGGGGTGGGGGCCACCAGAACAGCAGAAAGAGCCACACCCCAAGCAAAGGGAGGGACCATTCCCAAGGTAACTCGTATCACAAGCCCTGAGCTCTGCCCTGACACACCCTGAACTTTTTTTTTCTCTCTCTCTCTCTCTCTTTGTCTTCGTCTCTCATTCTACACGTCTGTTTTTCATCACTATAAAAGGGCAGCCAGAGCCAAAAGATATGAGAGCCTAACCCCGAGTTGTCTTTTTCAGCGTTTGTGGCAGGGAAGCAAAGAGAGGAATAAATCAACTTTCCCCATGCAGCAAAAGTGAGGAAATCAGCATTACAGGACATGTGGCGAACATATGGGTCTCCCTATCAAATACTGCATAACAGTGTAACAGCGCTGAAACACATTTTGACTGCATTCTTTATTTGAATACACTTTGACTAAGCTTTCTATGCAATAAAATGTTTTTTTTGAGAAGAATAAGGAAGCCTGAAACTTTGACCCACATTATCTATCTGCCCACTATTGCAAACTCTTACCTTGTCAATGAAGGAAGCAAAGCGGTTGTTGAGGCTCTTGATCTGCTCCTTCTCCTGGGTGCGGACAGCTTGGATGGTGGGGTCAATCTCCAGGTTCAGGGGAGCCAGAAGGCTCTTGTTAACAGTCACAGCAGTGATGGTGTTCTGAGGAACTATTCCACCACTGAAGCCCAAACCCAGGCCTGCTGAGCCACCCATGCCTGAGCTCACGCTGTAGGCAGAGGACCTGGTGATGCCACCGCCTCCAATATAACTGGGGGCACCATAGGAACTCCTGACAGAGTACCTTTTGCCGGCAGTGACAGTACCTGGTCCAGCATAGGAACTGCTGCTGAAGTTCCTTGGAGCAGAAGAACTCTTGTAACTCATCGTGGATGTCCTAAAAGACATTGTGAAGTAGTTTTTCTTTTAGATGAAAGGAGTCTGGGAAGGTCAGACCGAGTGGCTCGGTTGATGAGGCAGGCAGTCAGGAAGGCCAACAGTGGGGAGAGACCAGAGTGGATAGAAAGACGAGAATCTACTGAAGAGTTTTAAAGCCTTCCCCTGTGGGAGGGGATTTCAGTGGCTTCAGGCTTCAGATGCCATTGGCTGCAGATCTGTGACAGGGAGGGCTGGGCTGTAACCTTACACTTCTATGACACACTGTCCAGTCATTCAAAACCATTACCTGCCATTTCTATGGGCTTCTCTGGGTTGTTAAGAGAAAACTTTTTCTTTTTGAGGAATGTGGAGATATTTCTCTCCTCAGTCTCTGTCTCTTCCCAGGTAAAAGTATTCAAACACACTACAAATAAAATGCTTTATAATCATTTTATTTCAGCTGTAGCTCTGTATGACAATAAGTGCAGTGTTAGTGTGTGGGGGCTGGTTGCTGGGTGGGTGGTTGATAAGCAGTTCTCACACACGTCCGCAAGTTACATCTGTAAAAAAAAGAAGAAGAAGAAAAAAAGGTTTGTTTATAATTCATTGATAAGGTATGTGTGAACTGGTACGTGTAAGAAGGGAGGTGTCATGTTTATGGAACAAACAGTGAATATGGAATGTAGACTGTGGTGCATTGCAGTGAATTTGGTAACACTCCACGTCTACTCTACAAGAATTCCCTTCACCCTCCTTTCTGTGACTTCAACACTAATAACATATCATCACAAATAACAACACAAATAACATGTCATCGCAGATTGTTTAGCTCCACCAAGTCTGTGTACACATCTTTCTGTTTTCTGTCCACAGTACAGTTTAGCAGTACACTCTAAATTTGTGTTTAACATATTCAAATAAACACCGGGACAGGTTTGACTACAAGTTGTTATGGATGCAGTTCATTGTATTAATGAACTTTTTTACTGTTAGCTTCCAGCATTGCAGTTTGATCATCTTTTATTCAGCCTTTTAGGAGTTAGACCTTTTTGTTTTCTTACTGCCAGTTAGCAGCAAAGATTTACACTAATCGCACGCCTCAAGCTACCAAGCAACAGCTAGCAGCCAGTTAGATGAAAGCTAAGCTTAGTGATAGCTTAGCTTTCATTCCTTATCCAACTGAAAGTTATTCTTATTACCATATATTAATCAAACATTAACTAACAGGCTACTGATTTATCATTTATAAAGAGTGCCTTATTCATCTCATTAGAAAGTGGTAACTTTTTTGTTTACATTTGTACAGAAATGAAAGATTAGCAGCAATTGATTACCTAGTTTACAGGCTAACAGGCTAGCCTGGGTTTTTGCTAAGCTAAGGTAATCGACTGCTGTTTGTAGCCTTATATTTCACTTAACTGGCCCATTTGGAATCAAACTTGTAAATGTATTAACATTTTTAATAGTGACATCCATATCAATAAGAATATGTGCACAGCAAAATTTAGGTTCTGTATTATTAATAGTGGAACACTGGCTTGTTGAATCACTACTGCTGCACACTTTTCACCATCAGAAACCAGCAAAAAAAAATTGCTTTCATGCTCTTAGTCTGATTTATAAAAATTAAAGTGTATGTTAACATGTAACTGATAGATAACAGTCAACAGGGTATTTGATGTGTCTTAATTTGTATTTGTGTTTTGACCTAGCCTCAACTGGTTGTGGTAAATGGCTGCCATTCCCAGAGCGCAGTTCTGCCGGAGTTCTCGTCCTGTTGAAAGGGAGTTCTTCTTTCCCACTTTCATCAAGTGCTGATTTTTGGGGTTTCTCCCTAATATTGAATAAGGTGCTCTTTACCTTACAATATAAAGCATCTTGAGGCGACCATTTGAATTGGTGTTAAATGAGTAAAACTGATATCAGATAGTTGATAATCAGGCAGGGCAATTTCAGTTGGTGGCTCCAAAACAAAATGATTTTTTTTAACTCAAACATGTTTGAAACAAGGGCAGCACGGTGGCTTGGTGGTTAGCACTGTTGCCTCACAGCAAGAAGGTCCTGGGTTCGACTCCACCATCTGGCCGGGGCCTTTCTGTGTGGAGTTTGCATGTTCTCCCCGTGTTTGCGTGGGTTCTCTCCGGGTACTCCGGCTTCCTCCCACAGTCCAAAGACATGCAGTTAGAGGGGTTAGGTTAATTGGTGAATCTAAATTGCGTGAGCGTG
>VUQS01020159.1:1429-21867 GCA_015108495.1 Heterochromis multidens
AGGTTTCGTAATGCACCTATTTTAGCTGAAACATTATTCTGTCCTTCACACACTGTTTTTTGAGGGGTAAACAAAACCAAAATCTGTAAAAAAAAAAAAAAAAAAAAAAAAAAAAAAAAAAGGACAACCCAGAAAGTTTTGGAAAAGTCATGGAAATTTGATTCACAAATATCTGTATACCAGAATTTGTGATTCACTCAAATAGAGACTGAAAAAAAAACTGCATTGCTATAAATGCTTTGATGTTCAGGCAGATTAAGACTATTGATATGTAGTTCTCTCTGCTGGGTACTTTCAGACTCTAATATGAGTTGCAGCTTGACGTTTAACAAGATGTAAATTCTGTGAAAATGGGTTTAAATAATTTCAGTGTACAGTTTTTTCAATTTCAATTTTTAGTTTCAGGTATAGCCTGAGAAAGACCAGGACCAGGAATGTACAACCTGTGGACTGTGTAATAAAACGTCTGACATGTTGAACAGCACTAACTAGCCATGGTAAAGCAGCCATGTATGAGACTGCTGCTACACTCTGCTACTCTAAACTCAATCACTGGATTTTTTGTCCCAGTGACCACTGTGACATACACAATAAGTAGCAGTGTGTCCCACTTGTCCAGCATCAAGTAGGGAACATTTTGGGTGCCGTGTCCATGACAAAGGTAGAGTGAGTGCTAAAGGTACTAAATAAAGATGGTATTTCATCAAAAGTGACACCGGACAAGAACCTGAAAAAGGTTTTGAGCAACTGTTCCACAGTGAAATATCATAAGTAATCATAAATATTCATTTTTCGCAGTCAAGGTCAAAGGTTGGCTTAAAGCAAATTACAGCTTCAGCCATTTCAAATGAATATTATCATGTTATAATTATTATTTATAGGAATCATTTTAAATTTCATTGTAATTCTATATTTTGTCACCAGTTAATGTGAAAACCAAGTACATCCTTACTGCTTCCATAGGAATTAAGAGGGTAAGTAGCACCCAGGTGCTGATAATCAGATAACTTCATTAATTGTTCACCAGCAAGTGTGAGCATTTCTATGAAAGCACAAGTTATGCGGTTTGCTGGTCTGAAGCATTCAGATGTGCATCTCAGGAGTGGACGTCCCAGCAAATTCCCTCCAAGGTCAGACCGTGTGATACTCAAACTGCGAGTTAGGATGTTAAATGTTAAACGTCATGACTGAAAAAAGAAAAAGCATGAACAAGTATGGTTCGTTAGGAAGGGTTTCCAGGAGAAAGCCTCTTCTCTGTAAAAAGAACATGGCAGCACAGTTTAGCTTTGACAAGCTGCATCTGAACAAACTACAAACAACTTGTGGAACAATGTCCTATGGACAGAGACGAGACTAAGTGGAGATGTTTGGCCATATTGCACAGTGCCAACAAAATACAGCACAAACACCTCATACCACCTGTCAGCATGGTGGTAGAAGGGGGATGATTTGGGCTGGTTTTGCAGCCACAGGACCTGGGTACCTTGCAGTCATTGAATCACACATGAACTCATCTGTGGTTTTGTGTCATTGAGTACGGAAATGTTGTGTGTATTGTTGATGTAAAAGCCCATCTATGGACACGGGTTGTAATTTAGCAATGGCTAGAATCACTGAGCAGGAGATCAGTTTCATGCTCTGTAATAGAACTATGTTAAACTGCATCATCCCTATCACAAAGTTTAAATGAATAAATAAATAAATGAAGGAATCAATGAAATTCTCTGCTTACACTAAGGTAGTGCAGTTGCTGTCAATATTTGAGAAACACTATCTTTGACTTAACCTCGTTTCACGTGCCATGACTCCACCTCAGTGTGTTAGAGAGACCTGTGATCAAGTGATTTAAAAAAAGGAAATAAGTAAAAGGATGCTCAGGCTTAATCTTGTAGTACTTTTTATTTGTACACACTGCTCCTATATACATTTTACACTTCTACTTTTGGTCAGACAATTAAGTGAAACTACTAAGACCTGTATACTATAGTAAATTTTGACATGGACTTACAGGCGTTACAGAAAATTTGTATTCAAGTCATGGAAAAGCAACATCATTTTATTGGGAAAACTGTATGAACCCCGTTTTAAGATTAGGCTTCAATATTAGGCTTTGTATAAAAATAAATTAATTAATTAAAAAAAAAAGACATTTACCTGCTGACAAATGAAAAGAGTACAGTGTATTTACATATAATATCTAAAATATCTGTCCTCCATATGATATTACACGTTGGCCCTTTTTTGTGCACCTAAAATAACAAAGTCTTCTTTATTGCACTTTACTTTTTGTTTGTCCTACAACACCTCCAGCCAGACATGAGATGTAACTAGTTCTGCATTGTAAGCAAGACTTTTATGAAGCTCACCTTTATAAAAACCTTGTATGTAGAGCTTCCTAGATCCTCAGAATCACAGAGGTGACGTGCTAAATTTTACTACTAGAGGGAGCAACAGATCAACGCTGCAGTTGTGTTGCCAGAATCTGAATAAATCAGACACAATCAACACAACTCTAGTTTTTACTATACAACAAAGATTGTGTGGATGTAAAAGCATCAGTGCATGAGTTGTTTGTAAATGGATGGATTTAGCTTGTAGTTCAAAATGTTCCTTTAAGTTGTGAATAAGACTCTTTATTGTTATATTGATGTAGATTAAAAAAAAAAAAAAAGATTAGGCTTCAAACCTTTATTCTGATAAAGCCTATAATTAGGGCAGGATCAGGTGACCCTGGGAAGATGCTTTAGTTATACTAATATAGGCTCAGGCTGGTGAGGGACTTCCCGTGAGCACTTCTCCTCCACTTTACTCCTTTCGCTCCCCTTGTGTTTATGTCTCACAATTTCATTAACTATTCATTAATTATTGTCTTCTCTCTTTCATTTGTTGTTCATGGTCTGCTCCTCTTAAGCCTAAGACACTTTGTGGCCTGGTAAGACTTTTCACAAGTTATTTACACAATCATACAAGACCCACCTCCTACAAGAAGCTAGTATTGTGTGTGAAAATTCTACTCTGAGACAGAACAAAGTGAAATAAACAGAAGACAAAGTTTACATGGTCTTATCAGCCTACCTGCTCCTCTTGTCAGCCATAACCAGCTCTTCACAAGCTACAGCCTCCAGCAGACATTCAGAGGGCAGCAGAGCCAACCTTATGCCTGTCAGCAGTTCCGGCAAATGAAGACGCCGACCCTCCAAGTCGTATCGAACCCACCGCATCACAGAGTTAAACACAACCTGCCACAAGTCAAATTACCGGCCAACATCAATTTAACGCCTCCAACACTGTGGTTTTGTCTGTGGTTTGGTCGTTATTTGTTAAAACAATGAAACAAAAATCACTTCCAAACATAAATCAGTATTGCGTTGAAGAAATTACAAAAACATGCCACAGACACAGGTGAGTCCCTGCACATGAGAACACTCACTTGTTCATCTTCTATCTCCAGCTCATCACTAAGAATCAGCTCCAGCAGTTGATCTTTAGAGAGATTGTAGAAATCCTCAGACTCTCTCACCTGAAAGCACACACACTTATGTTATATCCAGCATACACACACTCTCTCTCTCTCTCGCACACACACACACACACACACACACACTAGTGTGTCTCAAATATTTGAATATCGTGAAAAAATTCATTAAAACCTTTTAAACTTTCATATGTTCATTGCACAAAGTGTAATTGTTTAAGCCTTTTTTGTTTGTTGTATTATTGTAGGGTCTTTACCATACAATATAAAGCACCTCGAGGGGACTGTTGTGATTTGGCACTATATAAATAAAATTGAATTGTTTTACTTTTGATCATTCTGGTTTATAGTTCATGAAAATCAGAAATCCACTATCTCAAATTATTAAAATATTTCCTAAGATCAATCAAAAAATGATTTAAATTATAGAAATGTCCAACTTCTGAAAAGTATGTTCATTCATACAATCAGTACTTGGTTAGAGCTCTTTCATCAGCTATGATCAAATTTTTTGAGATGCACTATTATATACATTTACAGAAAAGAATTTACATTTATTTACAAGAATATGAGTCCTCTTTACCGTCTCATAGTGTAACAGACACATCCTCCACGACAGCTCATACAGTCTTTTACACTGATGAGCATCTGATAACAACATCATTCCCAAGCAGTTGGACGCATGCAGGTTTTTTTCTAAAAACTCTGCTGCTGCATCGCGGATGTCATGGAACTGTAGCATGTCACCAGCCTCCAACAATGACTCCGCGTTCTCCTCATTTATGATCACTCGAGAAGAGTAGGCAAAGTCCAACAGAAGCTCCAACACCTAGCCAAGTAGACCATTAGAAAATTAGCCATGGACATTACAGTCCATATAACAGTATGATACAATGGCTAAGATCTAAACACCCTAAAGATGTGCATATCTACTGTTGAATTTTATGGTATCAAAGAATGTAAGAAAGGAGGCATGACGTTTTTCTTTAGAGGCCACAGATTTTTTTTATTGTAGGTATTTTTGTATTTGTGTTATATATATGAAGCATTTTTAGTATGCTATGATTTTGCATGGCTGCTACCTCAGCCAGGTCTCTATTGTGAAAGAGATTTTGAACTTAGTTGGACATCCTGGTAAATTAAAGGTAAATAAAATAAAAACAAAATACAATGACAATAATGTTTCTGTGTCACCTGAGCCAAATCTAACAAACAAGGAAAGGTTGAAGCCATTACCCAAACAGGAGATGGCCTGATAGCTGAAGGCTCTGCCTCCCATTCTACTTTTAGAAACTCTAGGAACAGCAAGTAAGCCAGCAGTCTGAGAGAGAGGTGTTCTGTTAGGATAATATGATACAATGAGATCTCTAACACATGATGAAGCCTGATCACTCAGGAATTTGTATGAAGAAATTTAACGTAAATTCTGGACTTAACAAGGAACCCACGAAGAGGGACGAATATGGGAGAAAGATCTTTCTCGTCCTGTTCCACTAAAAGCTTTTCAGGCAGCTTTTAGAATAGCCTGATAATAAGGAATAACCCGATCCAGGATGAGGATCCAGAAGTGGTTATTGGATCACTGATGAGACAGGATGTTTCTAATTTTGACAATATTGTGCAGATGAAAGCCTGCTGTCCTACTGATTTGTGAGAGATAAAAGGATCTATGCTGAAGTGGTTCAAGCCCACCTGTCCTCAGCTCTTTACCCTTATATTTCCTGTCCTCTAAATTTTAAGCTGACTAAAGGCATACAAAATTAAATAGCATAGGAACCATTTATCAACAGTGGAAAGGGATGGTATGCAACATAAGCAAAAGGATAGGTGTTTGCAGAACACCTGAAGCTCCAACTTGTTTTTATTAAAAACCAAATGAAAAGACTCTGAAAAACATTCTTCTAAAGAGCTACACAAACATGCCAAGCTCTGAATGTTCAAAGGGAAATACAGTGTAGTACCTCAGGGTGTATACTGTCTCTGAAATTGACGTCACTGTCCAGACTTTCTCGCAGCCCTCCGCTAAACATGGCTTCAAAATAGCGACTACAGGCTGCCAGGACGGCCCTACAGAACACAAATACAGAAATAAGCCAATGTGAAAGTCACAGGTTAGAAGAATAAAAGGGCTCACCTAAAAAGATCTACAGAAACATGGAGGCTGTTACTGTGTCTGCTGAATGTTCATAGTAAAAATCAAAAAACAATGCCAGCATGACTTTACCTGTGGCATGGGAAAGAGCGATCCCCAGCCCACAAAGTGACATCAGTGAACATGCATTGTTTCCTCATGGTGTTCAAATGGGTCAGGACACTGTCGGGGTGTGAAGGCTTGTGGAACAATGAGATGTTCATGGAGCCTGTACTAGTGCGGGATTTCCGATTCTCATGGACAGTCACCGACATGGCAGCTTTGTTTGGCACCTCCTGCAATCTCTCCTACTGTACAATAAAAATAGGGGCAGAGAAAGGAAATGATGTCACACTGTAGGCACAGCTGGGATTAGGCCATATGGATGCATATATATGCATATACACACACACACAAATAAATATATATACATATATAAAAATAAAAAAAAATTCTCCCCTCGCCCTCGCAGGCGGTCTTTATCCTTCAAGCTCGGGTCCTCTACCAGAGGCCTGGGAGCTTGAGGGTCCTACGCAGTATCTTTACTGTTCCTAGGACTGCACTCTTCTGGACAGAACCAGGCTCAGGGAGGGGCAGCCATCTGCCGTGACTGGTTGAGGGTGAGGGGGGGAAGGCATAGTCCTATCTTTATTTTATTCTCTGCATGGTCATTTTGTTCTCAGTGTGGGGTCCTGTCACCCTGCTGCACGTGCCACTGTCGTACTCTGCACAGGAAAAGAGGCCACAAACAAACCTGTGCCCTCTAATCAAAAGAAGAGACAGTGCAAGAGGATCTAAAACAACACAGTCATGTCAGAAGACATCTTTCAGTGAAGTAGGAGATATTTTTATTTGTCAGTGAGGCCTGAATACTAGAAGTTAATCAGAATCAGAATACTTTATTAATCCCAGAGGAAATTATGTAATCAAGAACTTCATAACACGAAAAAGCTATTTGTGAAAGAACAATAGATGGGCAATATTTGGAGCAGGGTACTGTTATGTCATGATCCTTGGTGGGGATTTTTAAGTTCTCAAACATGTTCTTTGAAGTAGAAAACCCAACAACAAACTGTATTTGTGCATCTCTTTGTATCCTTCAGTTGTTGAAAGAATGGCATGAGTCTGGTCAGACTGGACCATAATGACAGTGAAACATATGAGCGCTAGACAGACACAAGGTGTCTGCTATTAGGAATTTTAAGTATGTCTCACCACAATAGCTTGTGAAATTATCTGTCAGATGTGTTGCAACATTAAGGGTAAATCAATGTATTCAATTTCACATTCATGTGCTTTCCTTCCCAATTGAATCCTAAATTTACCAGATTACAGTTCAGATAACTGTTTCGTTTTAATGAATTTTCACTTAAAACTTGTTTTCTTCATGAATGTAAAGTTTAAAGGGGGGCACCCATGGTTTATGTGGTAAAACAGGTTGTCACATCACAGGGTTGCCAAAGTGTCTTGGGCAAGACACTGAAACCCAGTGCCAGGCCAGTGCCTTGCATTGCAGCTCAGTCACCACTGAATGTTTGTTTGAATGGGTGAATAAAGAACCACTACAATTAGAAAAAACTACATGAGTGCAGTCCATTTACCATTTAAATCAAATCCTCAGCCCAAACTGTTCTCTGGGTAAATGAAGCACAGAGTAAGCCAAACATGGTTTTGCAGAGTAATAATGAACTATCTCTTTTTAATTCCTCTTTCCCATGCTTTCTTTCTCTCTGTGTATTGCAAGCCTGATCAGCACACACAAGCTTTTAGGAAGACGAAGTGAAAGTGTGTTGAAAGTGAATGTTTTTCACTCACTTTGTCAATACACAGAAAGCTAAGAGAGACAGTGGACTGAACAGAGGAAGTCAAATAGCTGTGCGTGTGTATATGCATGTGTGGTCGGATTGCTGACTGAGCCCTTTCACTGCAGCAAGCCACTTTACATACTCAAGCTGCTAAACATGATTAAAAACAGCTCAGTGCTGTGTCTTAACAGTGTAGACATAAAGCATTTTATGAAATGACAGACATATAAACATTTCAATAATCGTGTACTATATAATATTTCTGAAAAATATTAATCAAACACAGTATTCCATGTGGATTCGGTAGCAGTACACAAATCACATTTCTTCACTATTAAAATGGCAATCAATCTGCATCTGCTTCTTCATAACGTAATGCAAATTCATATGTTGCAATGGGATCTTGCACCAACAAATTTATGGTTTATTAGCTGGACCAGATGCAAACATGAGGAAGGATGCAGCAGCATGAGGCCAGCTATAAAAATGTGTATGCTGCTTTCAGGAAGAAACAAGAATCCCAAAATATTAAAATGGAAAAGAAGACATGTAGGTGTCTACAAATAAATTCTGAATTTAAATAATTCTGTAACATTTTACCTAAAGCTGTTTCTACTTCATAGAAAATCATAGACCATGTGTTATGTACTGGATAAAATAAAGAATGGCTATCCTTTCACTAGAAAGAATGACACACTGTACAGTATATTGAAAGAAAATGGTTTGGGATGACAGTTTGTTGTCAACCAAATCAACCAGGCAAAGTTTTTCTTGGAGTGTTTTTAATTGATGACTTTCTTTCTGTGTGAATCTGAGCATTTTAGTTGCTTGGATATGGATTGCCATTTTTGGAGCGAGAAGAACAATTAGCTGATTTCTTTTTTGTTTGGTTGATTTTTGTCTTGTTTGATTTTTGTCTGTTTATGACAACAACAAAGAAAAAATATATTGCAGAAGAAAGTCTGTACATTTTTATGTCATTAGAGAATGGCACTATTTTCCATTTTTAATTGTAATTATTGTATTTTTATAGCAATTTATATACACTCAGTGGTGCTTTTCTGAATGCACAAGACACGCTCATGTCAAACCTTGAAGCAGATGGGCTACAATTTTCACGGGTTCACCAAAACGAGATAGAAAATTGGAAAAACATTGCCTAGTCTGATGAGTCCTGATTTCTGTAGGGTAGGGTCAGAATTTGGCATAAACAAGAAAACACAGATCCTTCCTTCCTTGTATCAATGGTTCAGGCTGGTGGTGGTGGTGTAATGGTGTGGGGAATATTCTCTTTGAACATTTTGGCCGTCTTAAACAATGACCATATCCATCCATTTATGCAGGATAATACATCATATCACACAGGTCAAATGATCTCAAACTTGTTTCTTGAACGTGACAGTGAGTTCACTGTACTCAAATGGCCTCCACAGTCACCAGATCTAAATCCAGTACAGCACCTTTGAGATGTGGTGGAACGGGAGATTTACATCTTGGATGTGCAACTTACAAATTTGTAGCAGCTGTGTCATGCAATCATGTCAATATGGACCAAAATCTCTCAGGGATATTTCCAGCACCTTGCTGAATCTGTGTCATGAAAAAAGGCAGTTCTGAAGGCAAAAGGGGGTCCAGCCCGGTACTAGCAAGGTGTAACTAATAAAGTGAGTTTAAACCGAAACACATAATTTCTCATTTATCAGCTTTAGAGAGCAGCACACCCGTAGCCATGAGCCACCTAGTAAATGCTGATAAAGACACCTGTGTCAAGTCAGTTTGGTTATGGTTTAGGTTGATTAGCCAAAC
This sequence comes from Heterochromis multidens, assembly GCA_015108495.1. Lineage (NCBI taxonomy): Eukaryota > Metazoa > Chordata > Actinopteri > Cichliformes > Cichlidae > Heterochromis > Heterochromis multidens. Next base: position 10,647 of record VUQS01020159.1, read on the forward strand.
TTAAGAGTTGCATAAAACATTGCACTAAATGCACATAAGTATTCTTCATAACACAATTTGAGTCTCCATGTGCTTTTGAACTATGGTTTTAATGATTTCATTTTTACTTTTTTAAGATATATTTTGTGTGGGCAGCTGTGGCTCAGCAGGTAGAGTTTTGATCTTGAGCTTTGATCTTTTTTTTTTTCCTGAGAGTGAATTCCAGCCCTGTAGTGCATTAACACTGCCTTTTTCTTTTGTAATTAGCTAACTGCACATGTGTGCAGTTTCACTTATTGGTTATATATTATAAACTAATGGTTTTTGGATTATTTTTACTGCTCTTTTTTTGGACTGTGGTTTTGAAATTTCCTTTTCTCAGCTGAAGGTGAATGGATAAAAGGCGTTGTATAGGCAGACCTCTGAGACTGAATTTTTTAAAAGTAAGTTAGAAATAAAGTAACTGTAAGTAAAAGACATAACCACATCATAAGATTTGTTTAAGCCAAGGAAGTTGTGCTTAAAGGACCTCAAAGTTTGCAAAGTCCTATAAATGCTTGGCTTTAATTTGCAGATATGTGTATAAAAAGGTCCAGAAGAAACTAGTTAGAAGAAAACTAAAGGAAAAGAGTTAAGTAACTAAAGTCCTTTTCAAATATGGGATACATAACATTGCTAGAGTCATAGGTCACTTTTACATTACATGTGTATCATCTTAGGTAAAGAACAGAATCATTTATCGTTGTTGATGAATGCCACTTGTATACAGCTAAAAGTGCCATGCAAGCAATTAGGTTAGTTTCAGCTCTTTTTTTAAAGGCTGCAGTTATTTATATCCCATTTATTAGCCACCATCACATGTGCAATTTAGTTTTTGCCCCAGAATTCCCACTTCCTCTTTTGCCTCCATGTATTCCTCCATCACAAAATCATTAAATACATCTGAGGTGATTAATATCTGGGTAGTGAAAACCTTTAGTTTGTTTTGGCTGTGATTCAGTTTTGGGTGACAAGGGTGACGTACACAAACCACAACAAACTCAACACACATTTTAGAGAATGTGCAAAACAAAAGGCATGTGAACTGTATTGTCATGTTTACTTACCAAGCCTGATGTTGATCTGACACTGTACAGCAACAAACTGCACATTTAAGATACAGACAAGAGGGTGACTCTGTGGGGGTCATTTTACTCACTGTTTACACTTTACACATTTGCTTACATAAAGTTTTTTTTTCTTTAATTTGAAAAAACAAACAGCTGGTTTTCTTCTACCTTTGTGACAAATTTAACTTGCATGTTGCAGTTGTACAAGTATGTGTACAAGTATGTACACATCCAGTTGGTGGATGCACACAACACGCATGCACATCTGAAGTCACACTGCATGACAGCATTGTACCTAACCACACACAGATGCTCATATAGACACACTTTCAGGCCTTAATAATAACACAACCGTGTGTATGATTGTTGACCTTTGTAACCCTTTTACTCCTCCTGTAATGTGTGTGTGTGTGTGTGTGTGTGTGTGTGTGTGTGTGTGTGTGTGTGTGTGTGTGTGTGTGTGTGTTAGGGGTCTCATCTGTTGAGGTTGATGTGTCCAATCTAGCGTGTGTGCATGGATGAGGGAAAGCATGTTGGTCGAAAGCTCTTTTTCTTTTTCCTTTGTTTTAAGAAAATTTGTTCCAAACAAAATTCAGTTTACATTAACTACAAACTCAAAAGGCCAGTTCACCTAAATCATTAAAACCCGATCTTCTGACACAATGACACAAAGCCAAGAAAAGATAGTCATGCCTATACTCTTTGTCAGCTTTTTTTAAATACTCTGTATTAAGCCCAGTGTTTCCTTTTTTGGTGATAGTGTTGCTCAAGCTACTAAAATATTATTTGTAAAGCTGTGCACATGCTGTTTTTTTCTTTTGGCTTCTACAACTTGGGTTAAGTTGAGTGAATCAGAACCACTGTAGTCAAAAGAATATTTTTATTTTCATCTGCAGTCATTTATATTTAGAGCTATGGCAATGTCCTCGAACCTCCCCAGCTTTCTGACAGAGAAAGACTGAGACAAGGAGGGCAGCAGCAAGACCCAAGCAAAGAACAGAGCAGGCATCAGTGACAACAAACATGATATTCATTAATTCAAAAGCTGTAGCTGGGTTGGAGGTAGGTTACAAAGCAGCAACTGTGGGTAGGTTAAAGCATGGTGGATGTGTAATTTGCCAATTGAATCTGTTAAATGTATTGATGTTACAGCTGAGCCTGACGGCCTGAAATAACATTATCCTCAATATGATATTTATGCTTTTTCAGTTTGAAAGAAACTTTATTTTTACATCATAATTCTTTTTAGAAATTTTCTTGCTGAAAAAAGTTGTCATAAGTTGTTCTGCAAAAATACTAGGTACACTGATTCAACTTCTAAATTGCTTTGGTGTAATTTTAGTGAAAATATATTGAAATTATGATAAACAACAGAAAGATTGAGGTTGTTTCAAAGATCAGATATTAATTGCTCAGTATTTTTAAAAATAGTCCAAAATCTGCATATAGTTTCTATTTTCAGTGTGACTGTCTTTGACTGTTCAAATAGCAAGACTGAAACAATTAAATCATCTTGTTTCCTGTGGATGTCATTACATTCATTTTATTTAGTTTGAGGGTGTGAGGCATGTATGTATATTCACATCATCTCTCAAATATCCCTAAAAGAACAAAAAAAAAGAGTACTATCTTTTCCTAGAATTCTACAAATACTTTCATATTTTCATTTTCTTCTTGCCTTTTTCATTTTTGCATTTAGATTTCCATCTTAATGCAATCTTCATATTAAAAAAACATGCATGTTAAAGTTAAAATGAAGTTATAATGGGAGAAAAATCCCACAAAGCTGTGCTTTGACTTTGCTCCTGCAATGGCGACTGTTGTTCAAGTTACAGCAAACTGAGTGATTAGAATGTCAGTAATTATCACATGGGGGTGATTTCAGGATTGTATTTTCACTTCAGCTATGACTCATAATGCAATTTATCAGCCTACTTTTCCCATCATTAACTCTGCCAGGTTATGACGCAGCAGTTCTGATCAAACAAAGTGCACATGTCGACATTTGGAGTTTTTCACTCTTATGTTTCTATGGTGAGTTGTTTGCGGACCATTTCTTAGCCAAGACCAACTGGTCCGATGGTGAGTAATAAATACACGAATACACAAACACACAAACACACATACATGGGGATTTATAAACATAGCCATACTTCCCTCTTTTTGATAGGCCAAGCTGACTAATATATAGAAGTGGAAAGAACCAAATATACTCCTGACGTCCTTATTGTGAACTTATTCATCCAGTTCTCACCAAAGACACACAAACAAGCACATTTAAATATATACAAATACTTTTACTCAGCCAGTGACACACCAAAATGTAGGAAAAAAAAAATTAACTGTAATTTACTGACATTAGATTGTAAGTATGAATGCAAGTTATATGTGCAACAGGCTGTGTTTACATATAGTATGAGATATGGCCGTTATTAAGAAACAGCTGAAAGTTCTGTTACTCAACATATGTTTTTGACAGTTTGCGTGGGTGTATATGCACGTCTGTCATCCTAATCAGGGAACTGAAAGCAGAAGGTTTTATTCCAAATATAGACATAAAATAGACACTGCCAACAAGCGCTTTTATTGATATTTTTTTTATTGAGGTCAGAATCTCTGCACTGGATTAATGCAATGAAGAAACCCTCAGGAGGAAGCAAGGAAAATCAGGAAATTTTCACAATATTTTTTGTGCCAGGAATAAAGCTGAAGGTGTTTTTCAGGCTCTTTGAAGTCTCACAAGATTTTGAGTCAAATTGGAGTGAAAACTAAAACTTTAAAAGCATGAAAGTGCTTGAAACTTAGAACCTGCCTAATTTTGACTTAACTTAGTCACTTGCAGTTGTGTATTTTATTTAAGTGCCTGTGAAAACATGGTTGCTTTATGTTTACCTGTGCTTGATAAGTCTAATATGTTGCTTTTTATGAACATATTACATAGCAAGTTATATTTTTATTTATATCCCCCTACCCTGCTGTTACAGAAATATTTTTCCCATCTTAATGCACAATGGTGCACACAGAGGGCAAATTAGAATCTTAGGGCATGCTCACACTAGGCTATCCGTACTGTGCTCCAGTGTATTTGACTAGTTTGATTGCTGCGTAGTGTGCCCTGGCCTTTGTAGGCCCAGGCACATTTCACTTGGCTCTCCAGTGTTTCCTCAATTACAACCGTCTCCAAAGAATTTGCTTTAAGTAATTAACAAATACTGTGAATTTGGAAAGTATTCTCAGCTTGTAGCATCATACTCAAAAAGACTTGAGGCTGTAAATGCTGCCAAAGGTGTTTCAACAAAGTATTGAGCAAAGGCTGTGAATACTTATGTACATGTTATATTTTTGTTTTTAATAAATTTTCAATGTTTTCAAACAAACTTTTTTCAGTTTGTCATTATGGGGTATTGTGTGTAGGCTTTTGAGTTGAAAAATGAATTTAATCTATTTTGGAATAAGACTGTAATATGACAAAATGTGGAACAAGTGAGGCACTGTGAATACTTTCCAGATGCACTGTATAGTGGGGGAAATAATTATTTTAAATAATTATTTGATCCCCTGCTGAATTTGTAAGTTTGCTCACTCACAAAGAAATGAGCAGTCTCTTATTTTTATGGTACTTTCATTTTAATGGAGAGAGACAGAAAATAAACCACAAAATCCAGAAAAAACACATTACATAAATATTAAAATGTTATAAATTGATTTGCATGTGATTGAGTGATCCCCAGGCAAAGCAAAAAATGACTTAGTATTTGGTGGAGAAACATTTGTTGGAGAGCACAGTGGCAAGATATTTCTTGTAGTTGGTCACCAGGTTTGCACACGTCTCGGAAGAGATTTTGGCCCACTCCTCTTTACAGAAACTCTCTAAATCCTTTAGGTTTCTTAGCTCCCGCTTGGCAACTCAATCCCCTAGGGGATCAGACTATTTTGCTCAGTGACATGCAAATCAGTTTATAACTTTTATGCATATTTTCTGGATTTATGGTTGATATTCTGTCTCTCTCCATTAAAATGAAACTACTATAAAATTAGAGACTGTTTATTTCTTTGTAAGTTAGCAAGCTTACAAATTCAGCAGGGGATTAAATAATTATTTCCCCCACCGTACCTAGAAACTCAAAAAAGCAGGGAGAGTAACAGCAAGACCCCAGCACAGACCAGAGCAGGCATCAGTGACAACAGGTGTGACACAGATTAAGTCATGTAAGTATGGAAGAAGGAGCTGAAGTGGCTTGCATAGTGGCTTGCAGAAGTACAGCTATTGTCAGCAACCTGTTATAAACTTATATAAGACTTCCCAACAGAGTAGAATTGTATCAATTATGCCACCATCATAAGTATCTGCAGCTGAGTGTGACTTCTTGGCCTGCTTGAACCAACAATATGCTCAATTTTTTGTTTACCAAGCTTTTTAGGGAATTCTGTTATGGCAGAAAGCCAACTGCACCCTGGCTACGAAAGTTCATGTAAATGCAACATGCTTGACTGAAATTCTTGCTCAAGCACATGTAAAATAATTGCTTGTCTTCTTGTTTTCTCTCTTGCATTCATGCACATACAAAGTAATCTGTCATCATGTCATCTTTTGCGTCTGTTGCCAAGTCAATGCAGCTGATACTCTCTCACTCTCTCTGGGTCACACATAAAAGGCTTCAGTATAACTTTAGAAGCTAAAGATCCAATCACACATTCTCAGACTATGGGCAACAGTGACCTGTGTATGTGTTTGTGAAAGACAGCTTTACACAAGGTATTTATGCACACAGAATGTACACATATTTACTCTTTAGTGTGTGAATGTCCATGTTAATGTGCAACACACTCATAAGTTAAGTTGTGTGCATGTGTGCGAGCATTAGTGTGAGTGTGACTGATGCAGTGCTATAAGAGCAGTTTATTGTTTTAATGAATGACTTGAAAAGGGTGTGTAGTGTCATCAATGACAGATCTATCTGAAGTGCTTAAGGGGTTTAAAGTGGAGAAACTGTAGTACCCCCTCAAGACACGATTCTAGAAAATATGTAACTAAAGCCTTGATGGACAGGTTGCATGTGGGCAGCTGCCCAGCTTCTGTACATGTATCCAGCCACATTCTAAACAAGACTACTCACAAACAACCTCAAGACACTGAGAGCATTACATTAGATAAAGCTATTTTATTTTTCACTGCCAACCATTTGAAAATATCTAGGAGCTACCCTTTCTTTTTTGTAAGGTTATTTTATGTGTTTTATTATTTCATGTTTTCTTTATTGCTCCATTTTGTCAAGCAAGACCTTTTTAGTGTTGGTTGCATTCATGAGTGACTGCTGATTTAGTGTTAAAAGTTTTGGTGATTCAGCTTCAGAACACTGCCGATTTGATTCATATCTGTCAATTCAGTGTGAGGATGTCACTACCAGATTAGAAGTTAAGAAATGATGCACACCATTGTCATCACATTGATAATGTCACAGCACTCTGATGCTTAGGACATGAACTACTGAATTCTAGTGCAGGCATATCTAGTTTTAACCTAGAGGCACACTTCTTTTCAAGCCCAAAAATCAGAAAGCTGGGGTCATATGGATCATATATTAGCCATATGAAATGCTTCTGCAGTGTAAATGGAGCTGGCAGGCTAACTGAAATGAGAGCAGATGAGTAAATTAACATGAATAGAAACAAGAGAAAATGCTGACATTAAATATTCACAGCTGACACCTTTAGCTGTGAAACTAAATACCTTCGTCCTCCTTCGCTAATCCATCCTCTTCGGCTCTGTATCTGTAATTCCCCTCCTTTTTGTAAAGCCTCTCTCACTCTTTCCCTCCATCAGAAACTATCCATGTGGTTACAATGAACCAAAAAAGGTTTCTTTGTGATTGGTTTTGATTTCATCTCCACTACTGTCATTCTGGCTGAAGAGAAAAACAAGAGCTGCCATTTCAAATTGCCTAGGTTACTTGTTCATTTATTTATTTAGGATCAGTGCAATAGGTTCAGTCATATCACAGTTAATTTACAGAAACATTTGACTCATCTCACACCATCAGCAATTCCCATCATGTCCAACTTCTGTGTCTCCAGGAACTGAGCTAATAGGCTTACTGTAGCTTGGCACACACACGGGAACCAAAAGAAAAATGTAATCGTCACTACATTTAAGGATGTAATGTGCTGATGCTGCTGTTTTATATAGTCTGTATAATGCTGTATAATGTGTGACTGTTGTTGTGATTTGGCGCTATATAAATAAAATTGAATTGAATTGAATTGATGTTCTGTGTGGAAAAATGATGTAAAATAGTTCTGTATTATTAGAATTTTTATTTATTTGTTTATTTATTTATTTGTTGACATGAGTAATCTAAGAGGCCTGTTCATATATCAACTCACCTTACTAAAGCAAAATCATAAGTACATTTGTCAATCTGTTTGATAGCTTAAAAGCTTTATATAAATTATATCATTTTACTGTAAATTGATGACTGAGCTAATGTTTGTTTTCACTTCCAGTCCATTCTGGACTCCCCTTTCTTGTTTTTCTTCTGTTTTTCCTCCTTCCTATCTCCTCTCCTGGTTTTTTCTTCTTTACTTTAGAGCAGCTGTCAGTGTCTTGTCAGCATTACAGGACAATGCTGCTCGGTTCAGGTTGCTGTATGTATGTGTTGCTGCATTTGACATGCTGGCATTCTTGAAGCCACTTGCTTAATGTTCAGCCCTCCACACTGCTTATTCAGGCTACTGTTCCAGACCATGTGGGGAATTAATGTCTATGTGTGCGTGTGAGTCAGGACATCTTAGACACACTCCTTATCATAACAAGGACGGCAGTGCAGGGAACAAGACAGTGGTTATTTTAAATTGAGGGGTGTGTGTTTCTGCTTCTTAAGCCCACAAAGCTGCAGAGGACCCCAGGTGGAACAGAAAGACAGGGAGATGACCATGCGTGTGTGTTTGGACAGTAGACTCTATACCTTGTCCATCTCGACGATGTGAGGAATGTCACTGCAGGCTCAGCTCTCAGTCAGATCGAAGCACAGTTGTTGGCTGCTTGGAGAAGAAAGAGCTACCGACTGAAGATTTACACCCCAGACCTTTAAGGACGATGACACGCTGCCCGATTTTCAGGGACAATTATCGCTGTGACATTTGGCCACTGCAAAAGCTACATTCCAATTTGAGCCATTCAAGACCAAAAGAAATTTGTTTGTACTGTTTTTCATGCAACAAAGGTGTGACCAACAAAAATGATTATGAAGTAAAAACTATGTGGGTAAAGTTTTAGTTCGCCTATATTCCATGCATGACACAAGAAAGTTTAAGACTCATGAAGGCCAACAGAAGTAGCTCTTCCTAACATTCAGCTAAACAGTAATAACTGTCACTCATTAATCATGTTACTCTAGAAAAAGATGTCACAGTGTATTACATAGTGTCAGTTTATTGTAATTATCCGGCCTAGTTCCTGAAAGTGATGTGACATGTTGGATGTCAGGAGTGAGACTGTGGTCAGCCCACTGCATGAGTTACAAATGACAGAGGTCCTATGCAGGGAAACCTAATGTTGTGTTAAGTAACTCTGTTTCATTCTCTTCTGTTTTTCTTTCGTATCTTCCCTTTTTGCATTTATGATTTGGCTTCCTAAGAAACACTTACTGTGATCCAGCCTCGGATTGATTTTTTTGGGCAATCGAGTTTGTTGATCAATTAAAATTTCTACCCATTTTTATTTTCTTTAGTGATGCAGTGTGCGTCTCCAGCCTTAGATGTCGCTCTCTTCCACATCAGCACACTCTTCAGTTTAGTGGGTTCAGTTTAGTGTGTTGACCTGCTGGGATCAGACTGTCACCTCTATGTTATGGGACCCAGTGTAACCATCAGGCCACCCTGCCAGGTGACAGCAGGCTCCTTTTGTAGCATTGTCTCACTTCGGTGTTGTTGCCTTATTGGTGCATGTGTGTGTGGTGGCTCTGATGGAAAGTAACATTCACATTTTTTCTGTAGCAGCTGCAGTGCCACTGCTTTTACAGTCAGGAATTCAGAATCATAAACTGGTGACAAAGCGGTGATGATTTTTCAAACAAACCTTTTATTCCCCATCTTTTCAGTCAGCTCAGCATGTTGTACTTCGACTCCAAGATATTCTCCACTCAGTTGCTTTTGCTGTGTAATTTGTTTAAAGTTAAGATGTATACATTTATATAGTTGATAAAGCACCAAAAACATTTTAATTCCCCGTCCTGTTCTGATGGTACAGAGCTTTGAATGGCTTTTGGGTAACCCTGTAGGTGCAGACCAGACGGCTGGACCACAGCAGAGAAAAGCACTGCAGGGGGTCAGCTGTCAATCACATGTTTGGACAGACTGAATGCCACAGGCCCACCCAGTCACTTAACACATACTTAGAAAATTACAATTTATTTGTGTGTATGTACTTATGTAAGTGGCTCCATAGTGTAGTGGTTTACACATCCCTTCAGGTTTGCATCAGGAAGAGCATCTGGCATAAAACTCTGCTAAATCAAAGCATGCAGAGCTACTTGCTGTGGTGACCCCTTGTGATGAGGGAGCAGCCAAAAGTAGCTAACTGCGTACTTATGGCATTTAAGCTACATGTGTTAGATAGTGAAAAGCTTAAATGTCTTCCATGTTTTATTTAAGGTCCTGTCTCTATACGGCCATCCTTCCAAAAAGCCCAATCTGCTAACTGCATGATGAAAGCTAGGCAGCATTAGGTATATTCCTGAGAGGTGTCAATAGTAATGAAAAGATAATAACCATCTGCTAATAAGAAGCTTTAGAAAGACATTTATAGTCATTTCTAGCTTTCTCTCTGCCTGACAATTTTACATTTAAATGTAGAGAAAACCACAGCTGTTGTTTTTAACCATGTGAATGATGATGCCAAACAGCTACGATGTTATAACATCAGGATTTTAGCAGTTCAGACCAATGGGTAAAGAAATGCATTGAAAGTGACGGTTGGTTTACTTACTTTTTGGTTGGTTTCATTATCCAGAGTGGGCTATGTTTTTGTAAGTATTTTGTGATTGTTCTGTTTTCCTCACAACAGTATTATTGGTTCTATTAAAAGAGTATATCTAAGAGAAGGCAAAAGATAGTAACACTAGCCACATAGCCCTGTGCAGTGTAAACACTCTGAACTTGCCAGTCACTAATGATTCCCTAATCAATCAAAAATCCCTATAATATTTTTGTTGTGCATATATATCTCAAAAGAAAGAGCAGAAAATAAAATGTTTCTCATATAATGACAAAAACCTGATAGTTGGAATATTTGTCAATCGTGGGATAGCAGAAGTTGCTCTAGCTATGACATAAAGGCTGACTGTGAGGCAGCTAGTTGCATCTGGTTCTAGTTGATGCAGCTGCTCATTCTTTGTTTGAGAGCACGCCAAACTGTCTGCTAGGTGGGGATTATGCCAGTCTGTTACATCGTGATGTAGATAACCCTAATCCTTAAATCACTCACCTCGAAGTTGAAGAAAGTTTAACTCGGAACCGCCCACTTCACATTGCGAATATTTCATCTGTAGTCACTTGAAGTCACCAATTGAGTCATTGACGTTTGAAGGTCTCAGGCTGCCATGTCACCTGCAAATCACTTCCTGTGTGGACACCCCTCGAGGGTCTTCCATACTTTTACTAGTGATTATAAAAACCAAAAGGAAACAAGATTAGAGAGTCCTTAGGATTCAGTAAATATGTTCCACCCAAAGGTATTCAAAACTCCAGCAATGTTTAATGCTTGTTCAGTTAGTTTATTTTGTTTAATAGTTTAGTTTAAAAGCAGAAAAAAATTCCCCAAATTCATTGCAGAGTTAAAAACAAAATAATTCTAAGAGAAGTAAAAGGTAAGTTAAATAAGACAGAAATGGAAATACAACTTACAGGATTGTCTTTGTTGAAACATGCTGCTGCCAATGTGTATGTGGTATGCTGTACTGCGTCTAGGCAGATTTACAGCAGGTTTGGCCTTGGGCTGTCTGTGTGTGTGATTATTCAGAGCAGGTGTGTGTGTGTGTGTGTGTGTGTGTGTGTGTGTGTGTGTGTATGTGTGTGTGTGGCGTCAGTTAAGAGTTAAGAGAGTTAAGAGTTAAGAGTTCATCTCACCCCAGAAG
>VUQS01020167.1:1503-14738 GCA_015108495.1 Heterochromis multidens
TTTTTTTTTTTTTTAATTTAATTTTTTTTTTTTTTTTTTTTTTTTTTTTTCCCCTGTTGCACAGACATCAGCTGATTGCGCCATTCGGTACACCTGACCTGACAAGGAAAAATGAGTGTCTGACTCCAGCTTGTCAGTCTGGTGAACCATCGGTGCACCCGACTCAAACAAGCTCTCCATAAACCCTAACATTACAGCTAACGTGGATTTTCCCATAACATAGGTCATTGTTGCAGCCAGGGGCAGTACAAAGGAACCCCCTTAAACTGCTTTTTAGTTTTAGTGTCCTCGTTTTCCTCTGTTATCGGTTCTGTCACTAGTTAGCTAACATAATCTAATGTAAGTTTATTAACAGCAACCAACCAACCCAGTGACGTCACGTTCCCAGTGGCGCTACACATGCTCTAAAAACTTTAACTTTAAACACTTATTTCTTAAATCCAGCGTCACAGACAGAGTTAAATCTGACAGTTTTTTTTTTTTTTTAGAGCAGGGCTCCATGGTGTAAATTAGCCTTTATATATGTAGTGTTTCATGTCCACTTTAAACTTTTATATTTGTGCATGACCTGCTTCTTGAATGTGCTATTAATAAGGAGGAGCCCCCTGGTGTGGAAGATCCTATGCAGAAACTTAAGGAGGCCATTGGAAGATGTATGCCTGAGCAGATTTCATGTTTCCATGAAGATTGTCAGGCATATGAACAAGTCAAGACTTCAAAGTAAGTTCATAAATGTTTATTACATTTATTCTTGGAAAACAGGCGGTGAGACAACTCCTAGAGTATCCAGGTAATAGCCGTGTCTCTAATTTATTAGACAAAAAAAATAATCTCCTTTCCTACTTACCGCCTTGCACCTTGCAAGACACTGCATGAAGTTGGGTTTGCCCTCAATGACAATGGAATTTTCTTTATCTAAAGGGTAACAGAGGATAACGATGAGGAGAAAGCTGGGAGAAAAGGAGGAGGAGGTCCTAAGAAAGTGTTCAAATGGAATGAGGAGATCAGGTAAGCTCAATAAGGTGTTAATGTTATATTTCAGTGACCTCTTTTAAAACAATCATGCTTTAGTCCATGAAAACTGAGACTGTAACCTGTTCTCTCATTTAGAGAGTGTCTGGGCCAAGTGTTGAAAGCAAAAGTGGACAATTATAAAAAGGAAAGAAAAGGGGATCAAGAGATTGAAGAGCATCTCAAGATCTTGCTTGATAATGAGGTCAAACCACTTTGGCCAAAAGGATGGATGCAGTCTAGGTACACAATAATGGTGCAGATGTACACATCTTCAGTCATGAAAACTTAACTTTCATGCTTTACCCTAACTATACATTTTTTTTTTTTTTTTTTTTTTAAATTCCCTCAGGGTGCTGATGAAAGAGAGTAGGAAATTGTTAGATCTCTCTTCTTCATTACTGTGAGTTGAATGATGGGTGGAGGTCTGGCTACATGAATTTCCACATAAAATGTTGAGTCAGTTTACCAACAAAGAAAACATTATTTCACATGTGTTTAGAGTGAAGAAGGCCAAGTGTGAGAAGAAGCAGTCGTTCACTTTCTCAGATTGCTGTGATGATCCTCAGGGAACTCCACCACTGACAGGGGAACTGTCCCGAGGAGCAGGTTGTGCCTTTACTGAAGGCTCAGATATCCCCAGTTCTTTTGTTCACAAGGAAGGTGCTGCCTTGAAAAAAGGTGAGGTAAAAAAAGTGGACTTTGATGTCGGGACCACTACAAATACAGAGTCAGACAAGTCTCAAATTGATGCAACACCTACTCCCACTCATTCTCTCCTGGATCTCCTTGCTGATCAAGCCCTGGCTCAGGAGCAGCACCTCCCAGTACTCCAGGAGCTCCTAGCAGAAGCTGCAAAAAACAAGCGTTTTGTTCAGCACTGGAGCTTCGTGGAGACAAAAAGTCCTCCCCTACCCCCTCCTCCTCCTCAGTCCAGCCCAGTTGGTTTCCCAGTGAACAGTACATGTGATGATTTGCCTCAGATGCTTCAGGCTGGAGGCACCAGACATGCAGATTCTGTTCAAGTGCAGTGTGTCTCTGAAGATACTAATGGTACAAAATGACAACTTTCAACAAAGACATGCAGTAAGTTTTATTTACTTTTTGTTCTAACATTACATTGACTCTGAATTTACAGAGTAGTGCTGCCCATGTTGAGTAACCTTGCATGCAAAACCAGTGGAGTGCCCCTTTTTAACTCTTCCCCCCTTGGACGCCTACTAGGGATAACCCTTGTTTCTGTTTTCTGAAATGAATAGTTGCTGTCATATATTTCAGAATGAAATGACTGGGTGTGCATCAGAAGTTAGTGAGGGTGATGTCTGCCTATACAGCTAACTAGGGCTACCCTTGGAAAAACCTGGAACCTATTCTAATAATCGTCAAACCAGATCTTTACTGATACATATTGAGGTGTCAAAACTTGTCATTCAGGGTACAGGGGAGATCGTCACATGTCGTCTTTATGGGGTAAAGAGTTAAAGGAATAAAAGGTTGCACTCCACTGATTTTTGGGATTAAATTGGACAGCAGCTTTGTAGTGAATGTAGCTAAACTAAATGACCATAAATGCTCAAGATGGTAAAATCCAACAACCTAAGGAACATGTTTGTACTAGAAACAAAATCAAATTAAAATTAAAAAAATCAACATGTTCATGTTTGGACAATATAAAAGATGGCCGTGTTTTCTGGGTCCAAAAAGTGAAGCAAACAACAAAGTGCCTGAAACCTGCATTCTGTCTTATAGCCACCAGAGGTGAACCTTGTAGTTGCAAAAAGACTTCTGGGTCTGTAGAGGTCAATAGGAAAATGGCCCTCATCCAAACTCATTAAACACCTTCTTGATGAGTTCATTGGCTCAGTTGCTATTTTCAGTTCATATTGAATAGAAAATTAAATCCATTTGGTAAATTATGGTCTTTCTAAGAGCGAGAGAGGATTATCCAGGATGTGTTGGCTAACGACTTGAAAGTCACAAGTTGTTAGCCAGTGAGGGTGCAGTTTCACAGTAACATCCACCCTTCAGTCATCACATCTGGTTTCAAAACACAAAGATGGAGATGGCAGACACACAATGAGGCTTCATTGTGAGACAGTGACCAAACCAATATGTAACAACATGGTCGCTACATCCATATTTTATACAGTCTTAAGTTTCTATCATAACACAGCAACTGCTGCAAGATGCTTTATGTATTCCAGTAAGTTTCAGTGTCAGTATTAAAGCTGTATAATCAACATTTTGTCAGGTAGATGGGAGCAGAGTCCTTGGAGGTGGACTGAGCACATGATGGGATTCTGATGGAGTAGTTATAATACTAAAATCAGAGGCTAAAGACTTAATAATCTGACTTTTTGTATTCTCCCTCAGACTGTGGTCCTTGGCTGTGGATGTGCTCTGTCATTTTTACTTGAGTTTGAATGTTTGTGTGAAATTAAAGGGCGTAATGCCAGAAGTGGATCTGACAAAATGACATCCCACCTCCTGTTTGACTCTGACATGACCCTCCACACTTATTCTGCAAATCCCTTGTGAAAATAACCTTTTTATTCCAACTTGTTCCAGAGGCTTTGAAATGTAAACTATATACTTTCAATTAATACATAATAAAGAGAGCATATCATAGGCATTTATTTGGTGCTTTATTTTCTTAACATGTTGTACAGCAATTGAATGTTTTAATAGTGATGCATGTTACCAACTTGACTAAGGCTAGTAACAAATGAGTCAAAACAGCAAAAGGATTCAACTGCCCAATCAGCTTATTTACAGTAAGTAGAAATTCATTGAACAGTGAAAGTATTGCAAGGGGTGTCCAAATGACTAAAAAATTAAGAGTGTTGAATAAGGATGTAAAAACAAAATGTCCCAACAAGTGTAAAGGACCATGAGGAAGTGGAAGGTTACCCACCCAGACGATCAGACCAGACAGTTTCCAAGAGAGTGGAGTGGAGCAGGACACCTGGACAGTGGGCTGTCACATGCACTACACCCAAGATTTTTTTTGGAATGCACGTAAAGACATTCAGATTCAAAGCTGAGCCATTTGGGCATAGGGAGTGACACAGCAATGAGTGTTTCCTTACATTTTTTACAGTAGGAGCACTTTATCCAAATAATATGGAAAGAAGAACTACAGATCATTATTTTTCTTTTTCTCTTTTTTTAAGGGTTTACAGCCAATTAATCGTCTGTGTAAGAAGAACAAGCGGCAAGAAAAGTCCATGGCAGCTGTTTGCAGTTCCTAGAAAGCAGAAGAGAACATTTTCAGTACCAGATGACTCTAAACTTTCAGTTTAGTTTTCCTCTCGTGAACTTAGCACGATCATATACAAGAACAAAGCATTTCCCAAACTCAGGAAGGATGATTTGGAACCAGAAAGTGGATATGTTAACAGGAAGCATTAATTACATTCAGTAATAATGTAGATGAACCTACCTCTGGCAGGAAGGATTTCCACTTCCACTGTGAAGTTTTTTGGAAACAATCCTTCAGCCTGGATTGTGTATTTTCCAGCATCCTCTCTACTTAAGTGAGAGGGCAGTGCAACTACCTGCCCATCTCTGAACCAGGTCACTGATGGTTGAGGATTTCCTGTCACCTCACATGTGAATGTCTCGCCCTCTGTCACCATCAGTTTTGTAGAACAGCTGAGCTGTGGTGCAGCTGAGAAAAGAAAAATCACAAGTGGAAGAAAAGACACCTAATACATTTTATCTAACAAAGGAAAGAAGCTCTGAATACATATTTCCTCACTTTTCTCCACAACAGTTCTACTTAAGACTTCAACTTTACAGTTGACAGGTATATTACTGGAGAACAAAGAGTGCAGTGTTTTTTTTAAAGTAGTTTGGATATGTGATTCTTGGGAAACAGAATAGAAATATTACACATGACATAATCCTATCCCACTGATAATGACAGTGGCCTGTGAGGAAGATGGCAAAACACCAGCTCTTTGGTTACATGTAGGTAAACAGTCTTTGGGAAGACCGAGATGGATTGTGTTTGCTGAAATGCAAAACACCTGACTACCATCTGACAATGATTTAGCTTTGTAAAATGTATTTGGATTGGTGCATGGAGCAGAAAGTCTTCAGCTGAATATCTGTTATCAACTTTCTGTATATTCTGACTACACCAGAAGCTCTGGGTTTCATTTCCCCCAGATAAGTCAGTGGAGTATAGCCTTTGAATTCTGAGATTGTGCCCACCCAAGCATAATCTATTAGGATTATTCACACCTGGAACATGTTCTGTTCATGGTATGTTCATTATTGTATTTTCTACATCACTGTCGATGAACAGTGCTGGTTATGTATAAAGAAGCTGTCAAGCTATTTTGAGCTTTGATAACCATATGCAATGAGGAAAGGAGAAGTAGCTTGGGAGAGTAGTAGTTCAGTGATACTGAGAAAGCTAAAAGCAGCAGCACTGGAGGAAAAGCAATTGGTTCATTCAAAACAGGCATGTTTTAAATGGGTGCTGCATTGGTTCAAGCAAATAGGTGGTGTGATGTACCTTATGGAAAAAGCAAAGGGATTCAGAAGATATGGAGAACCCCAAGAGATGTGGAGAGGGGAAAAGAAGTAAGGGTGACATTAAAAAAAAACTAAATCCACATAAAAATTCTAAAATATGCAGCAAATATCACTGGATTCACTCACAGAAGACTGTGGTGATGAGTTTTTGTGATGTCACTACTGGAGGAGGCTGTGGTCCTTCAGGTCCCAGCTCAAGTCTGGCTTCACACCAGTACTGGGCTCCATTGTCTTCTTTACTGGACACAATGTCCAGAGTGAAGCTCTGAGTCACTGGTTTCTTCTCACTGGAGTTATTGGACTGCAGCTGAGCCAAAATAATCTGGCCTCTGTAGAAGGTCACAATGAGGTTTTCAGCAGGTGCAACTTCTGTAACTTTGCACTGCAGAGTATACTGATCACCCTCGAACATTGACCCAGTGTGATTTACAAATGTGATGGATACTCTGTCTGGAGGCTCTGTGGAGACAGGTCGGGAGATCAGCCACACATAAAGGCTTTATGCATGTCAGAAGGATACTGTTGTTGACTTACTGTAGACTATTAGAGAAAGAGCAATTTGGCACTGTCCTTCCTGTTCAGACATGGCATAACACACAGGCTTGATGGTCCAGTTAGTCATCCTCTCAACACTCCAGACCAGAAAACCTTTTTCAGTGGCTTCAGGAGAATTCTGGAGTTGCAAAAGGTCACAAATCACAAAGCTTTTTTTCCACTCACATTAGTGATGGTAAAAGAACATGGAGATTGGGACTCATGGAAATTACCATGATGGTTTGAACCTGTGTGGTTTCCTTTTATTGGACTTCTGTACAAGGTATTACTTGTCAATGATGCACAAGAATATTCTGTATCAATAAAATTGATTTATCAGTCTTGGAGACAGCCATATGACTCTAAGACATATGGCTGTCTCTAAGACTGATAAAGGCTGATAAAGAGAGAAAAGAAGCCTTTGATCACCATTTGGTTGATGAAGTAGCACGGATCCAAAGTAAAGACCCAGTAAGCCCTAATGACCCTAATATCCTCTTTAGACTGGATTGATTCCTGGACTTTGACTCAGTCAGGGACATATTGTTTTTTAACATCATAAAGTTAATTAAGCAAAGGAAGTGAAGATGAAAGATGATCAATAACAACACTAAAAACTTCTCAACACACAAAAATAAATCAAAGTTATACATTAAAGTAGAACTGTTTTTTTTTTTAGGGCTGACCTTGTCTGTCAGCCTTTCCATCACCACTGTAAACAAGAAGTGGCTCAGAGCTGATCCCTGATGTAATCCCACCCCCACCTTGAACCCATCTGTCACTCCTACCACGCACCTCACCACTATCTTGCTGTCTTCATACATGTCCTGCACCACCCTCACATACTTCTCTGTTACTCCTGACTTCCTCATGCAGTACCACAGTTCCTCTCTTGGCGCCCTATCATGTGCTTTCTCTAGATCCACAAAGACACAGTGACGCTTCTTCTAACCTTTTCTGTATTTCTCCATCAACACTCTCAAAGCAAACCTGAAAAGAAAAGACAGGTTTCTCAAAACAAACCAGTTTTAGATGATCTTAGCTTTGTGACATGGTGCATGATCCTGCTAGAAACAGCCATCAGAAGATGAGTACACTGTGGTCATAAAGAGGTGGACATGGTCAGCAACAATACAGTAGGATGTAGCATTTAGACTATACTCAGTTGGTACTAAGGGGCACAGAAATGTGTGCCAAGAAAATATCCCCCACACCATTAGACCACCACATGGCTGAACCGTTGATACAAGGCAGAATGGATCCACACTTTCATGCTGTTTTATACCAAATTCGGACCCCACCATCCAAATGTTGCAGCCAAAATTGAGACTCATCAGACCAGGCAACATTTTCCAGTCTTCTGTTGTTCTATTTTGGTGAGCCTGTGTGAACTGTAGCCTCAGTTTCTGGTTCTTAGTTGACAGGAGGGACACCCAGTGTGGTCTTCTGCTGCTGTAGCCCATCTGCTTCAAGGTTCAACCTGTTGTGTGTTCAGAGATGCTCTTCTGCATACCTTGGTTGTAACAAGTAGTTTTTTGAGTTACAGTTGCCTTCCTATCAGCTTGAAGCAAACTCTAGAGATGGCTGTGTGGGAAAATCCCAGTAGATCAGCAGTTTCTGAAATACTCAGACCATCCCATTTTGCACCAACAACCATACCACATTTAGCATCACTTAAAGTCATCTTTCTCCTTTGCGATGCTCAGTTTGAACTTCAGCAGTAATAAAGGAGTACCTAACAAAGTTGCTAGTGAGTGTATATGCCAGTACGCTTCACACTTATCATAGCTCTCTTTGCCTTGGTTATGAAGTTAATCTATGAGTGATAATAGTTTTGATGAAAAGATACAGCTCTCTTATAAGCCTTATATTTGGTTTGGTTTTTTTCCAGGTGTTTTTTTGGTTCTCAAAATATTAAACATAAACAATCAAACACTGATTAACCTACCAGCTGGACTACCCAGCCCAGAAGCGGAAACCCCATCCTTTGTATGGAGCAGTTAGCTTTGACTGGATCTCCAAACCTATGAAAAGAGATACACAATTAATGGCACTACATCCCCTCAGACATGCAGACCTTTCTTTTAATTTGGTGACTATTTCTTGTGCTGCTTCTTGTGTCTCAATAAAGTACCTGGTCACATAAAAGTCATGACAGCAGTTGAATTGGAAATTGGTCCAAGATAAAAGTCAGAGGGCTGATTTCCCTTTGAACCATACTTTTTAGACAGAATTGTCTTGTTGTTATACTAACAAGACCTTCTGCACAGTCTTGTCTCTCTCATTAGCTGCACAGATGCTATATCCATAATAGTCTTGGTATGTCTGAACAATGAAGGTCACCATGTCTGAATGACACAAAGCAATCACTGTACTATCTGAAAGGACTTGAAATTACACAATGGGTTAACAGTGGTGCCCAAAAAAGTCAGTGCACACAGGCCCTTTAATCACTGACCCACTACGTCACCCTGAAATAATCACTTGTTATTTTTGCCATACCTGACCACCACAGTGGAGGGTGATATCTTTAGAGGGCAGAGGACTCTTTGTGTTGACTCTCCAGAGTTACTGATGAAGGGAGGGGTAGGGGATATGATGGGAGAAGTGGCAAGGCGGACAGTTGGAAAGGGAAATGAAATTTCCGGTGGAAGAGATGGTGTTTTAGTGAAAACAGGGGATGAAGTACCTGAGGTTAAGGGAGTGGGAGAAGGAGCAAGACATAATAAGTCATAGAAGTAAATACACTGTAAATATACTGTATATTTAAGGTCTTTTTAAAATCATTTTGGATAGGAGGAGTTTTATCAGTAATATACAGAACAGATTTTAACAAAAAAAAAATCTAATTGTACTAATTGTTTCCCTAAAATTTTCCTTACATTGTTTTCTAGCAAATGTCAGATTGTCTATTTTAGATTGCATATAGTGCCTTTGTGTCTAAGTAAAATTTTTTGGACAATAATATTTTAATACATTGTGTTACATGTGATTTTTTTTTTTCCAAAATACAATACAATTTTTCAGTATTTATATTAGATTTTGGTTTATTTAAATTTTATACAACCCTTCCCAGACAGTCTCAGTCAGTTTCTTCTTCTTCTGTTCATTTCTTTTCACTTTTGGTAAAGTGAACTAATCTTCAGACATTTCATCCATTATGCTTGAAAAAAAAAAAATTAAAAAATTCAGTGTGAGCATTTGTCTCCCCCTTCTGGAAGTGAAAGTAACTACACAAACAATGCAAACATGCAGTCACCTTCATAAGGTTTTGGACAATGATGACATTTTTATTTTACTTATTTATTTATTTTTAATTTTGCCTCTGTGCAGTGCAGCATCACAGTGGATTTTAAATCAAACAATCAAGATGTGATTGAAGGGAAGACTTTAAGTGGTTTAACTGAAGTATTGCATTAACTGTTTAGAAATTACAGCCATTTTACTTGTATCAGATGCACAAATTTAATTGGACAATCTAACATAATTTTAAACATAAAGATTGTTGGGGGTTTGTGTTTCCTTCTTTGAGATGCTCTGCCAGCCGCTTGTTTGTGGGTCTCTCTGCCTCCAGGTTTGTATTCAATAACTGAAAGCCATGATAGATTAGGTTGAAATCAGGTGACTGACTTGGCCATATCTCATTTCTTTGCCTTGAGAAACTCTTGGGTTGCTTTTGCAGTATGCTTTGGGTCATTATCCATTTGCACTGTGAAACCCTGTCTGATAAGCTTTGCAGCATTTGGCAGAATCTGAGCAGAGAGTGTAGCCCTGTACACTTCACAATCCATCCTGCTACTTCTATCAGCATTCACATCATCAATAAACAGTAGTGACCTGTTTACTCATTTTATACACAGTCCCCAAAAAACTGGAACCTGTATACCATTGCCTCCACCATGCTAGACAGATAATATGGTATGTTTCAGATCATGAGCTGTTTCTCTCCTTCTCCATACTTTTCTCTTCCAATCATTCTGATACAAGTTAATCTTGGTTTCAGCTTTCCAATGAATTTTTTCAGAACCGTGCAGGCAAAGGGCATTCCTTCTTTTTAACACTGCACCAGATTGTTAATTTGGCCACTCCTAAAGTTTTTGCTGTCTCGCTGATTTTTGTTTGTTTGTTTGTTTTCAGCCTAATGAAGGCCTCTCTCACTTACATTAACATCGCTTTTTTTGAAGTTTAATACTTCAGATCAGTTCCAGATCTTTTATCTGTTTATTTTGTCAGGGAATAACAAGGTAACAGGCCTTACACAGCCATAAAACTGCTTCTCAGTCAGTTGTCCAGTTACCTTTGAGCCTCTGAAAATGGGGGACTGTGTATAAAATGAGTTGTAATCTCTAAACAGCTAATGCAATACTTTGGTTAAACCCACCGAATTAAAGCTGAAAGTCTGCACTTCAGTCACATAATGATTGTTTAATTGGGAATCCACTGTAGTGGTGTACAGAGTAAAAAAATGACAAAAATGTGACACTGTCCAAAAACTTAAGGACCTAAGTGTATGCTTCCAACAAGAAACAGCCACACCAGTCATTCTTTGTCCTTGAAGATACATTTTTGTATAAGATACACACAAAAACAGAAGATATCAGAGAGACTACCGTACATGCAGACCTAATACACTAAGTGCCTATGATGATAAATCCCATACTATAAATAAAAACATGAATAAAAGGATGGATCTCCTCCTATGTTTGTCCTGGCACTGTAACCTGCATGATCTCATGAGTAATTTTTTTTTCTGTCTTAACACAATACAGGCAAGGGTCAATTGAATTTTGCCATCTCATGAAATAATACTCATTTTAGCTGATCTATTGTGAACCATTGTTTTATAGCACACTGAATACACCCAGTGTGTTCCTCTGAGGAAGGAAGGACACCCTGCCCAAATCACAAGAACTCGCTCCTCTTTTCAATTGACCATTGTTCCATCGAGTCCTGGGGTTGTTCTCCTGCCTATCACCTCACAGTAGGCGTGCCGGCTGTCAAAATGTATAGTTATGTTTCCCATGTGCCACTCTGCAACATGAGCAATGCAGTACTACTGCCAGCTGCGTCAGCTTACAAACAGTGTAGTCCACTGAGCGAAATAGTATCAAAAATCTCAAAGCTCGAAGAATGAATGACATCTTTCATTTTTTTCCCCCTGATTTCCCAGATCTCAGAGGATGGAAACATTGAAATCTTTAAGGAAAAGCTTGCGTTCAAAATGTGAACGGCATGGAAGTAATATCAGCTAAGTATACCTAAAATCACAAATTTAAAGTTCTTCTCATGCAGAATGGAGCCTTACAGCTGTTGATAATGTTACATATTACGTTTTCAAATGACTGCTATTGATGCATTCATGTGTAACCACTTTAAGTCCTCTCTAACAGCATATTACTTTTTTAAAAGTTGAATTGTTTTGGAGGACTTTTGAAAACCTACAGAGGAGCTGAAGCAGTCAGATATAAAGTTAGCAGAGGAAAAAGTGTGACCCTTCGGAACAGTGATCACATGTGCATTTTAACCACAAATCACAAATTTGCCTCAGGGGTCTTTACAAACTCAACCACCACACTCTGCCCACACACCTTCAGTCCTAGTTATATCTGCGCTTAAACCTCTGACAGAGTTTTACTTTTTTAGTCCTCCTAAACTGTATGAAACAATACAAACTGTACAAAGCACCTCATCATCACTAACGACCTGCCACATGGATTGTCAGGCTCTTTAATCTTACTTTTTAACCTCCTCTAGCTGCATTACCTGATCAGCTTCTACACTGAACAGGTTGGCCCCATCAGATCTGCCCAAAGCACCCACTCAGCTGTCAGTTCACTCACCTGAGCCGAAGAGGTTACACAGCAGAAGTGCGATTACCCACCCAGGAGAACCCATCCTTCTTTGATGTCTTTTCAGCCACACGTTACCAGCTGATTGATACTGACGATGCCACAGTCTGAGACTTCTGAGGTAGCAGTGGGTACTTATGGATTTTGTGGCAGTGTGGGTGTGGGGGGTGTGTATTTGCTTTGCTTCTGTGTGTCTGATGTTGATGACGAGGGAGTTCCTTTGCTCTGGCCTCTGAAACCCACCATGGGCGTTCTCTGTTGGTATATGAAGAGAGGAAGGAAGGGAGGGTCAAGAAAAATGCGGTGTAGTGTCGCAGCATGGAGGGCAAGAATGACTGTGTGTGTGTGTGTGTGTGTGTGTGTGTGTGTGTGTGTGTGTGTGTGAGTGAGAGAGAGCGAGAGAGCGAGAGAGAGAGTACTTACACATCAATACACTGATATAGAGCTTTTGAGAATAAAAAGTAATCAAGCCAGTGATGCTTTTACATTGAAAAAAGCACTAAAAAAATAGAATATATATATATATAATAGAATTTTTTTTTTTCTTTTTTCACTTCCACCATATAACCTATGTATGATTGCTGTTTTATTTTCGTATGTCAATATAGCATCTCTATTTCACTTCTAATCACAGCTTTTATGTATGTGAAGGCTATGTTTAGTATAGGAAATTCCACAAAATTAATCAGTGACTCAACAGTTTTTCTTTTGGGGTCTTTGAGCTGTTGTTTTGGAGTTACACTCTGTGGCTTCATTGTCTCAGTTCCACTGACTCATGCATTAACCAGAAATACGGGGGGCTCTAAACATGCAGGGTGAGGACCCGGACAGAGCCAATTATGCACTCCTCCTGATAACATCTCCCCCTCTGATTACAGATCAACCAACACCAGATTACCACAACCACATCAGTCGCAAAACAAGGCATTTTTTACAGCGTTAAATTTAGAACAGTTTGCAGTAAATTGCTGCAGTCTTTGGTAAATCAAGTTTGTATGATTCATTTAAATATTCTCCAGCGATTCTGCGCTCTGAAAGGGAAACTGGAAGTACGTATACAAGGCACAAAAATAAGTGTATCCACGCCTATTCTGTCGCAAAACTGCCACTGCGCCTCCGAACAGAAGCTGTTTAACGCCAAAATACGTAGGCTGGCACAGACCGTTAGTAAATTTGGCTCATTGTGTTCACACGATGGACAAGATGTTGTTTATATACCTCTGGCGGCACCACAGAGACATGTAAACACAACAGGCTTTATATATATATATATATATATATATATATTAGTAACGT
>VUQS01020168.1:1270-19314 GCA_015108495.1 Heterochromis multidens
GATAGCTGTGAGTCCTGGATGCCAAATCAAGAGTGTTTTTTTGGAAATGCTACTGGAAATAGGATATTCAAAAGTCCAAGATGACTTAAAAATGTGAAATTCTGAGATAACTTGTCAGAATTTAAGCAAACGATAAACAGACAAAACAAACAGAAATTGTTAACAGCCTACAACTTTTTAAAATTATGAGTAGTAGTCGAGATCGAATTGAATTTCTGTTCCTTTAAGTGTCCCGACACTCCAAGCAAAAAAGCAAAAGAGCCCAATATGAAGCTTTGTTTTTTTAAAATCAGGTTTCCAGAGGTAAGAAGATTGATTAGCCATGCCTTCCCCTTAGCCTCTTAGCCTTTCCTTATCCAAAGCCCAATCATTCAAATGAAGTAAGCGCCGACTTATCCACACTAACTGAGCAGTAGACAGCTGGACTCGCACCCACCACCTGCTGGCAGACAGTACAGTTTCGGTACTGCATATCTTTCTTTCCCTAAACCCCAATTGGAAGCCATGTATTTCACCTAGACTGATCATCATGAGACAAGTGTAGCTACTGCTAGTTATAAGCTACTGTCATGCAGTTAGTTGAGTGTAATTTAAATGCCTGCAGCTTAAAGATTGTAAGATATTTTCTCACTTGTAACTTTTTAAGAGTAAAACCTCTACATTTACATCACACGATCCACATCTATTTACCTATACTCCTTGCTAACACTCATGCTGATTCTTTAAATGGCTCCCCACTCTCGTGTTAACCATGTCCTTGTTTGACACCTTAAGCGAGATAAACCGCTTTAGCAGTTGATAATGGGTGGAGTCTGAAGCACAGATAGGTGTTAGATCCATGCTGCACTGTCTGCATGGGACCCCAGTGTAATGAAAGTGATAACAACCCAAGGTGTCCCTTCTTACCTCATCTCCACCACTTCCTGTCGACTCTCTTCATACTTCCTCTGCCACTCCAGCACTTCTTTCTCCTTTGTTACAATCTGAGGAGGGTGAAAAAATTGTTTCATTAAGTGTGAGATGCTGACTTAAAGAAACAAACAGTGACTTACAGAAGAACAAGAAATGTTTTTGGGGCACCTCCTCTCGTGCAATTCCTAAAGAGTGGTCCAGCTCTCTGGGCAAGTGGGGACTCTCCCCTTCGATGTAGCTGGTCGTGGTCCTGGTGTACAAGGAGTTCTTGGACATAGCACACTCTACTGAAGATGACACGTCTCTGTGCTGCTTCCAGGAAGCAAAGGAGAGGAGAGAAAGGAACGGAAACATAACCAGTTACCAACGAGACTGTGGCAACTATGGGACACCCTCACCCTCAGGGTCACTCGCACATTCTGGACTGGATTGCTGAACCAAACCGCTAGGCAGCCTCGAACTATATCAGAATGTCCCACACAGCAAAAACAATACCAAAATGAGGCAAGCCAGTGATGTTCTTGAAGACTTGGTCAGCCACTGCATGATTGGATGAAACAGTCTTCATTGCCACAGTATTAGCCATGTTATTGGCTGATGCTGGCCCCAGCTGAGCAGTCATGATCACCTGCTCATTGCAATAGCTTGAATGTGATTGGGTCCAGGCAACACAAAGGGGAAGGTGGGCAGCAGCTGATGGTATACAGGAGAGGGAGGTTAGGGGAGCAGATTGGGCAGTGAGGGAAATATACGTTAGTCTAATGTTAAAGCTTGTTACAGCATAGTTAACAGGTCTTACCTGTTGTTCCTAGAATCAAAGCATTTAACTCAATTCTTGTACAGCTACAGAAACTGAATGTGTGTGTGAGGCGAGGTGAATCAGAAAATCCTCAAGGTTAATCATTAGAAAGAGTCAGACTTTGGATCTACAGACACTACAAACCCAAATACATCTCCATGTGTCCACTGCAACCTAAGACAAAAAAAAAAAAAAAACCCTCCTCACTTAATCATAATAAGATACAGTTGTTCTAGTACCACTTTTGGTTCCCTGAAAACTCTGAAAGGGGTTTAGCCATCCTTGGTAGATAGGGATTAGAGGAGGATTTGATGATAGGGGCTCACAGGAGACAAGGAGAGCTCTATTAATACTTGGAAAAGAGTTAAGTGTTTGGTCTGGTTGGAGCACTAATTCCATTACTCCTCTGAATGGAAATGGTCAAGTAAAGTAAACCATAAACATCAGTCATATACTGATTAGGTTTTGCCCTACCAATACAGAAAGGTTCAGGTTCAGAGACTTTAAGGAAATAAATCCAACCCTGCAGAAAAAATCCCCTAACAAAAGCCCCTTTTAGTAAATCATCCTGAATCACGTTAAATAAAGAGGTTTTTTTTGTAGTAGTACTTAAGGCAAACATCACAGACTTGTATAAATACTATAAATACTAATTAAAGCTACCCTGTAGAGTGTATTACTTCTAGTAGTGCAATGAAGCAATCTTTTTGTGGTTTCCATTATGACTGTATTGCATAAACGCAGCACAACACACAATGCAGGATTCAGATTTTTAAGGATAACCTGCTTTGAGTTTGTTTCATGAGGAAAGAATAAAATTTATAAAACCTCAACGATGCATCTGAAAAACTATGCTATATACTAAACACTTAATATGTGCACTATTGTTTAACTATTGAAGTGAGAGCCATGTTTCAGGTTGGAGATGAGTTACCATGACAACTCATCCTCATCTGAGATGCATAAAGTAATGACTAACAAATAGGAAAAAGTAAACTGAGTTATTGATGTTTAATTTCTGCTGCCTTAATCACCATTGAGCAATGTCTGTTATGTGTGTCACTACTGTATTGCATTGTGGGATATATTTTCTGCTAGCATCCTCTAATAATATGCCAGAAATAGTGTGCACCTCAGGTACTACAGAGGTAATACAGAGGTTTTGGACTTACTAAAAAAAAAATCCACATATTATTTTAGCATAATAAATAGCACATTAGTGTGGAATTTCAGACACAGACAAGGCAAGCCACAATGAAATCTAACTTTCGTTTACAAGAAACAGTTTGATTGTAGGTTTAATACTAACAAAAAAGAACCAAAGACATGAGTTGAAACCACATCTGTCAAACACAGAAATAACCGATTATTAGATGCACAAAGACTACAAGAGAAATACTACATAGATGTAACTCCAGAAAACACATCTCACATAAATTCCCTCACAGGGAAAGCTTTAATAGGCAGGAAATGAATGGACTCTCTGGATCTGTAACTTATGGGATCTATTAGAGGTAGAGTACCTAGTGGAGTCTGTAAGTATTTGGACGGCAATTTTGGCTTTGTAGTCCAGAACTAGGAAGCTAAAGTGCTGAATTTCAGGTTTAATTGGAGCGCAATAACATTCAAATCCTATAAATAATATAGTACTTATAGCTCTTATCAATTGCACAAAAATGTAAGGTATTATGTGTTGAAGTGCTATAATTCTTAACCAATGTAGATGTGAACACCATTAATCATAAAGCATAAATTCAGTACCTTAATCCAGCATGCTGGCATACTGAGCCACTGAAACAATTAAAAACTATGTGTTTATGACCAAGTACTTGGACTGCACTATGGGTGGACGAGAACAGATCACAGGGGAACTATGTTGCTCTTACTTTGAGTAAGGGTGAACCGTTGATATTCCACCGCCGAGTACTGGGTTTCTTGAGTCGAGACTGTAAAATGTGTGGGACAACAGCATGAGACATGGAAGGAAAGATGTAGGTAGGAAGTGCCTGCCCTGCTCCAACTCTTGTAAGAGTTTTTTTACACTGACCTTTCAGCACCTGCCTCGGAATTTGGACCAGCAAATTCACAGGTACTACCTACCTGCCTAAAGCTGTTTTGTTAGTACAGTTAGTCAGATAGATGGACCAAATCACAAAACAAGAATGTGACCTGGGATTTGGGGTGATGATCACGAAACATCAACAGATACATCTGCAGCATAATATTTAACTCAGCTGCTGATACTATGTCTAATGTGAGACATTCCCAGTCACATTCATGCTGACGTAAGCCTCTCATGAACAGGCAACATGCATGTTGCCCAACATGCACAACAAAGGCAAGGGACTAAGAGGGCACAGCACTCTTTCTAAGGCTTAATGGAGCTCGCTGGTAGTCAGGGTGGGAGCTGGGACGCATCAAGCCATGTTAGAGTCCAATGTGGGGACGCAAGAGGTGGCAGGACTGTGGATGTTGTGGTACAGCCACCATGTTGATAAGGCCATGGGTTCACAGTCACACTCAAAATGGTGTGTTTGAGGGGAAGGAAAGGCAGGCTGAGACACACTCATGCACACACACTACAGTCACGCGCATGTGCATTCCACACACACACCTGCGTTTTGCTAATCACTCATTCAAGATGCATCTTTTGCTCTCACAAACACACTCACGCACTCACCCACACACACACTTGCATACAGCAGGTGCAGGCTGACTCAGCGCAGTACCTGGGGGGTTACAGTGGAGAGGGAGGGGCACTGAGAGATGTTTTTGGCTACCTGCAGAGCCTCTATCCTCAGGGCAGCAAGCACCAGCTCCTCCTTGGCCGCACACATGGGGGGCCGAATTTCAGTGGTAAGGGAGGAGAGGTTGCAGCCCAAGGATGACAGAGCAAAGGGAAACACAGAAACTTGAGTTGAACTGCCGTCTACATTACTATGCACCAGTAATCTATTTTACCCAGCAAGCTAAAAACTGCAACTTATGGAGGAGGAAAAATGGGAAAATGAAAAGGCAGGATGTAATACGGTGACACAATGAGAATAATGTTTGCACAAAAACACACACAGACAAATATCAAGGCCCAAATACGGGCCAGCAGATTTATCAAGTAGGGTCTTGTGTGGTTTGTCAACACACCTGCAGTTTTTGGGCGAAGGCTGTGGGGTTGGTCTCAGCCAGGTCAGGCTCCAGGTACTGCAGGGGATCATCACACTCAGACAGCCTGTCTAACAGGGGCATGGAGAGGGCTGGCGCAAGTGCCTCCACGGGGCCCTGGCTAGGGGGCTTCAAGGGCACCAGGAGGAGTAGGCAGAGGGGAAGGAGGAGGGCAGGGGACAGCATGGCAAAGCAAGCGCTGAGTTTTTGAGTGGCAGCATTGGGAGGTGGTTTGCTGAATTAAAGCTGGGAACCTAGTGTGGCTGACTGGCTTTTCATTATCAGTGACAAGGATTTAATGAGAATCCCTATGACTGATGGTGTTCACTTTAGAGGGCTGAGTCACAGCCTATGACAAAGCATTTACAGCGTGGCACTGTCTCCCCCTTGTGACTAAACAATAACATGGTGCAAATGCTCCAAAATCAAAAATGACAGATTCCCCTTAAATGATAATGAGTAGACATGAGTGTAAATAAATGCATTTATGCACAACAAATGTGATAACTATAATTGACTTTAAATGTGTATGAAGGCATTTGACTTACCTGCTCTTCCATCTCTGTGCTCTGCGTTCGGCTGAGCGCCTCGCTTTCTCTCTTCCTTCCCTTGTCTGCAGCAGAACCTTCAGGGCCAGGCCGGGAGCTGAGCACTGGTGTCTTCATACCTGCTGTTATCTGGGCCTCCATCTCTTCAAAACTCCTGCACAGAATGAGAAATAACAACAGGAGATGAGGCGGGGAAAGGCACGGCATGTAATGTATTGTAGATGATGGATGGCAGCATTAATGAAAACACTGCTGAAGCAGCTGAAATGCATGCATTATACATTATTTGTGGTGTACAGTTAGCATACAAGAGAATAAGAAAGGGGCTGAAACTTGTAGTGTAAAACTCATGTACCGGTAGTCTATATTGACAAAACCATGACACAATACAGCAGAGTAACAAAAACAAAGTTACAAGTGTATAAAGTAAACTATTTTACCCTGTGCAGGGGGAGCTGGGCTCAGATCCATGCGCACATGTATTTTTGGTTAAGTTGTCAGATACTGAGTCCAACTTCAAGTACAGAGATGGCTTCTTTGCAGATGGTGGCTACAAGACACACAAGGTTAAAAAAAAAAGAAGACTAACTACTTTGACTCACTTTCTAAAGGCTAAAATCTCAGAGCACACAAAACATGTACAATAGATGCTCTAAATACTAAAAGCAGCAAGCATAAGACAAGCTGAAATAAAATCTCTACTCACTGGGGAAGAGGAGCCAATCTTCTCCATGTACTCAATTTCATAGTCTTGTACTGAGAGAGAAAGGCAAAACAAAGCATTAGATACAGTGAATAAAATGAAGAGACATCAGTGGGTGCTGAGCTCTGGTCTGACAAGCTCAGAGGATGAGGCAGGGCTGTTTGTTTCCCATCTCTGACCCAGATGGGTTGAACCAGATAGCCTCTGGGAAGCAGTGGCTCTTTTGTAAGGTCAGAGGGTAGTACAGAACTGGGCCAGCAGACTTATATCACTGTCACAAGAAAAATCAATAACACTGCGGTATGAATGAAAGGTAAAGTGGCTGATTGCTATATGAAAGGGTTTATCCAGACATAAGCTCTGAATTACCCTCAAGCACCGCCCGTCTGTGGTATGCTTTGATGTCTCACAGCAGCTATTTGGATACAGGTGGCTGAAGTTACAAAGAGTCAGACAGTTATGCCTCACCTGGAGTCTCCTTAGGAAGACTGTTCTCATTAACAAAAGATGTAAGGTCGCATGGTTGAGGAAAGTCTTGCTGGTCAGAGTTTAAGTCTCCGTCCATGTCGTGCAGGGCTGCCCACTTATGACTGGTAGAGGAAGCCAGTTTTTCCTCATCTGTGGCATGGTCATCCTGCTGGTGAAGGGAGGAAGGTTCATCTGCAGGCGTAAGATCCTGCAACACAAAAAAGGTGGCAGAGAGATGATAGATGGAAGAGGGAGAAATACACGTAGATAAAGGGATAGAGCCAAGTGAGATTGTACGCTAGATACGCACCTGGGATGGGTCGGATAATGGTGATTTCTTTGGTGACCTCTTCACTCTGAAAGTATTACTGAGGAAAAAAAACAATTCACCGTCAGTCTCTAGAGTCACTCATTCTCTGTGTTATGCAGAGTACTGTGCATTTGCTGCACATTTAAAAGATTTGTGTAGTTACAGATGCTAAAATGTGAAGCTGGTTAGAAACATCAGACTTTGCATAAAATTGTCATTGCAAAAAAAAACCCCCAAAAAAAACACATTTTGCATAGTTGATTTCCATATGTGCAACAGTGCTACTTACTGTGTGTGGCTGAAATGAAAAGAATAGTGAAATGCTTCTGAAGAGGGCTGAATCTATAGTTAGTAACTGCACGGTTAGGAGTAATGGAAAATTAATATTATGTTACAAGTAGTTTGCTTTTCCTACTTATAAATACCAAAGATCTAAGACAGCTGAGTGGTCAGGATAACGTTGTAAAGATAATCTGTTGTAGATTAATTGTTAGTGGCAGGTTTTTACTTTTGTTAGAGATCCCGTACTATATAGCTTCTTAAAGTGTTTGTACACTGAACATTAAGCACTTTGCAACAACTTTTTAAAGGAATTATCTAATTTTACACTTTGAATTTAATATAAAACACATAGTCACATGAAAAAAAGTTTTCACAGGGCTCTCTGCAGTTCTGTGAAAAATTAAGTACACCCCATGATTCACTGCCTTGTAGAACCACCTTTAGCAGCAATAACTTGAAGTAATTGTTTTCTTTCTTTTTCTTTCTCTGACTTTGTCAGTCTCTCACATCATTGTGGAGAAATTTTGGCTAATTTTTCTTTGCAAAATTGCTTCAGGTCATTGAGGTTTGCTCTCTTAAGGTCCCGCCACAGCATTTCAGTCAGGTTGAGGTCTGGACTTTGACCGTGCCAAAATCTCCTGGCAGCCCTTTCAAATAAACCGTACTTGTACAGTCTTTTCCTAATTGTACTGTCATGAACTTTAGCATTTAACATGCTAACTGTAGAGTCTGAGATGTAGCTCTTGGGTTTTTGCAGTTTCTCTTACTTCTCTTCTTACCCCCTTAATTCCTATTGAAGCAATAATGATGTACTTAGTTTTTCACAGGACTGCATAAATCCTGTGGAAAAACTGTCTTTTTCAGATGATTGTATATAAGTAATGGATTACTCAGTCTGTAAAATTTCTGGAATTGTTGCAGATGGTGCACATTTTTAGGCTCAGTGTTTAATGAGTGTAATACATGCCTGAATTAATATAAATGGGATATGTATCCCTATAAAAATATAATATATAGCAGTAGTGTCAAACATGCAGTCTGAGTCTTGGCCACCAAAGGGTCCAATCCTTCTCACTGAATGGCTCTGCAAGTGTGAAGATTGCAGCAAAGTCACTGATAAATTCAGTTCTTCAATAAAATGCATTTCTGTTTCTGGATAGATCACACTAGCATTATTATACAAGCATGAAAATGTATGAAAAATTAAAAGTATTTATAGATCTTGACAAATTATTTGAATTACAAAGAGTAAAATGATACAGTTTAGTTTTAAAAACTCTACACGTGAAGGTTTTGTGCTTTTGTAAATCTGCTGTAATCTGCAATTCACAAGCAATAAGATATACTGTTGAAATTGCACACATTTTTTAAGATATCTGAATAAATGGATGGTTCATTAAATATTAACATTAAGTTGTACTGCATTACATTAAAAGAAAAGTCACTTCTTGCACAGCTGTTTTACTAGTCAAGCCTATTTGAGATCGAAGCCTGTATGTGGGTTTGACACCCGCTGATATACTATAGCTTTTGTTCTTTCATCAGTAGCAAACAATGAACACAAGAGGGGGAACAAGCACCTCCTTTGTTAACTTGCAGATAACTACAGATGAAGAAAGGTATTGTATCTACTTCAGTAGAAAAACAAGACAGAGCATTTACCATCTAACAGGATTTTTGCTTTGAGAAATTTCTTATAGAAAATTATTGCAGTTCTTTCACAATGTCTTTAGAGAATGCCAAAGAAAGCAACACAATAAACAGTTTTTCACCGCTATCCATCCATAAGTCTAAAAAAAAACCAAAAAAAAAACCACTGTTAATTGTACTAACTGGATCTTCCATAGGTGGGATTATACCATACATAATGGGTGATTTAAAATGGCAGGGATCCTCGAATTAAAATGGGTAGGATTCAAACGAGTTTCAATGATTTAATAGCGAGCACAAATGATTGTGATGTTTCTGTTAATAGGGACAACAGGGCAACATGCTGTTTCAAAGAGGGCCAGATTGAATTAGAGGGCAAAAAGGGTGGATGGCTGTGTTGTCCCTGTACTTACAAAAAACAACATAGAGAGGACACACCCCTGGACTTCCTGTGACATATGAGAATACACAGACACAGGTGACAGACAGACAGACAGACAGACAGACAGACAGAGGACACTGGCAAAATTGACGAGAGAACCACATACAAACACAGACTAACCTAAAATTCTCAGAGATCATATATGTTCTGAAAGAGAGTGCAGACTTGTCTGTAAATATACGATCCTCTCGTAATACTGAGTGAACTTACGATTTGATAGGAGTTTTCTTCTTCTTGGAAGGTTTGTTCTGGTTTTGGTCCTCTAATTCCCCAAGGTTGTCATTGTCATTTTCATTATCATTGTCATTGGATGATAGTTCAAAGGAGGCAGATGTCTTAGGAGGGGAATTGGCCAGCTTGTTGAACGATTTGAAAGGGTCTATGGAGTCATCAAAGTTATTGGCATCGAAGTTATAAGATGGCCTGGATAGTTTGGGGGAATTGGAGATACCTTTCCTTGAAGTAAATGGATTGAAGTTTGGATCTTCCCACTTGTCAGGTTCAAAGTTGTAAGATGTTTTAGTTACTGGGATTTCATCCTCATTGCTGTTGTGGGTTGCTTGAGGACTGTTGTCCAGCTGCTCTGTCTGTGCTGGAGGAGCCTTTTTCAACCCCAGCTTTGGTTTCCTCAGAGGCATTTTGGCACCTGGCTTCTTGCCTAGTTTCTTAGGTGGAGGAGAGGCCTGATGTGATGCCTCACCACTCTCCTCAGAGTAGTCAAACTCCAGTCTTAATGACTGACGCTTGGGTACAATGGGCTGCTCCTCAGGATTGGTGACTGGCTCTCTAATTGGAGCAGGGGGACTGGGGTGATATGGTTCCTCGGCCGGGACAGGGGGAATCTCTGGAGGGGTGGAAATGAGGGCACACACAGGATCTTTACGACCCAGAACAGGGGAATTGGCAATTTTACTACCTCCAGTCTTAAAAGGGTTGATGTTCTCAAAGTTCTCTGGATCCCATTTGTAGGAGGCACCAGGAGGGATGGGAGATTCCTCTTTGTCTGCTTGAATATCAGGGAGTGGGATCTCCTCCTGGCATAAAGGTAAGGCAGGGACAACAAGGCTCTCCTCTTGGGTGGTATGATTGGTCTCCTCTGGCAGGGGAGGAGGAGTCTCCACACGACTCTTTCTGGTTCTTCGCAGAGTTCCTCCAGGGCTTGGTGTTGCAGAGCCTCCTTCTGTTTCCTCCTGAGCCTCAAGAGGGCTGGCTGTTCGAGGCTTTGCCCGCTTCTTAATTTCTGGAGTGCTGCTGGATGAGTCTGGCCTCGGGCTCTCTGGGTTGGAGTTCTGTCTGAGAAAGGGCTTTTTCTTTACAGACCCAGGACGAACTTTCTTGGGCCTATGGAGTGTCCCTGGGGCACTCTCAGTGCCTACACTGAAAGATTCAGAATGTGGACGGAAACCTCCTGATGCTGATCCGTCCAACAGACCCGAACTATCTAGTTCTCCTCCCTGGAGGCTGAGAGAACGGGTAAGAGTGTGACTTGTTGATTCTGAAGCAAAAAAGTCGATGTTATATGTACCACTTGCAGCAATGGGCTTGTTTTCATCAAAAGCACTGGACGCAGAATGGCAGGGTGGATCAGCTATAGTCAAGTCAGAGGCAGGATCAGTGACTGAGGTGTCTGCTACTGCAAAAAAAGAAGATTGAGAGATATGGAACATAACACAAAGATTTCAAGAAAAAGACTGTCACTGTGCAAAAGTCTTGAGCCACCCTCCCCAATATTTTTTTCTATTATATTATTTTGTATTAAAGTGGTCTTGAGCAATAGTTCTCCAGGCTTTTTTAAGGTCTTTCTTTGGACATTGGCTGCTTTTTCACTCACTGTCAGTCCAGTCCTTGTACGTGACCATTTTCAGAGGAATGTTTCCTTTTGTTTGTTTGTTAAAAGCCACAACACTGACCTGATCATTCAAGCACAAAAAATGCACCTAACTCAAGGGATGAACCAGTGATGAACCAGTGTACATAATACATAACTTAGCAAAGAAACAATTTTAAATGGTATCTTTAGGCACTTTGTTACAAGCAGCGTATCACAAGAACAAAATGTGTTTCCTTTTCTTCGGTTGAATCTATGAAAAATGTCAATGATAACACAGTTTGACTGGAGTAAAATAGCATTTTTGCACCAACAAGGTGATTCCCAAAGAGCTGTTAGCTGAAAACGTATCATATCGGCATAGTGTGCAGTGTGTCCTTAAAAATATTGAGGAAACTGGACAAGAGGAGGACAAAAGAAGAAGTGGGAGGCCTAAAAAAGCTATCTACAGCAGATTAAAAGTATCATGTCATGTCCTTAAGAAATAGGAAAAAACCGAGCAAAGACCTGACACAGGACCTGAGAGATGCATCTGGTCCTTCAGTTGATCCATCTACAGTTCAGAGAAGCCTCATCAGAAATGGTCTCAGTGGAAGTGTGGCTGTCAAGAAGCCATTCTTAGGGAAGGGAAACAGGGAGGAAAGGCTGAGGTATGCCACATTAGACAAGAACTGGACTGAAAATCAGTGGCAATGGGTCTTATGGAGTGATGAATCCAACTTTGAAAATTTTGGTTCAAATCATCGTCAACATGTACAGAGGAGGTCAGGAGAGAGGTACAACAGTGAGTGTCTACGGCCATCTGTAAAACACGGTGGAGGCTCTGTCATGGTTTGGGGCTGCATTTCAGCCAGTGATGTTGGGGATCTTGTCAAAACCGATGGAATTATGAACGCAGAAAAGTACCATCAGATTTTGATCAACCATGAAATACCATCTGGTATAAAGTATCTGATTGGCAATAGCTTCATTTTTCAGCATGACAATGATGTTAAACACACCTGGACAGAAAAACACACAATGGAACACTATCAGTCACTCCCCAGAGCCTGGACCTCAACATTGTTGAAGCAGTGTGAGATCATCTTGACAGAGAACAGAACAAAAGGCAGCCAACATCCAAAGAAGACCTTTGAATGTCCTTCAAGAAGCCTGGAGAACTATTCCTGAAGACTATAGAAAGAAATGACAAGAAAGCTGCCTAAGAGAGTTCAGGCTGTGTTGAAGAATAAAGGTGGTCATACCAAATAATAGCTCTTAAGCTCAATAGAATTGTACAAATTCTGTTTTTGTCTTATATCCTGTATTTCCATGTATGTTTGCATGTTTCCATAAATCACTGCACCTATTTCCCATTTTCCTATCAAAATATAAAGAAATAAGGGGTAGCTTCAGACTTTTGCACAGTATTTTAGATCATCATAGAATTTAACTGGTCTGTGGGTGAGATGCAAGAAAGCCTGCATGTGACACTTCAAATTCTAGAGATGGATGTATTATAAATAATTCAGTGAGTGTCTCAGCTGGACAGAAAGGCATGAAAAAACAGATAAAAGTGAGACTGAAGTGTCCCAAGAGCTTTAGTTCTGAGAACTGGAGACAGTCTTTGCAACAAAAAAAAAAAAAAGACAGTTTTAAATTACAACTTTATTCCACTAGGTGGTGTAACAATACTTCCAATAACAACACTTTTATCAGTAGTGAAACAGAGCTTGAATCGGTATAAAGCTAAGCACAGATCATGAAATAACTGTCCTGTTGTACCTTTGTCATCAGATGTTTGCTTTCTCTGAGGCTCAGTGGGAGAAACAGCTTTCACTGGAGTTGTAGATTCAGGGGTCTCAAAAGCTCCATCAGAGTCTGAGCTCCTATAATAAAAGATGAGGAAACATTAAGCGAAGGGCACTGTGAAGCAGGCTGATACCCACTGGACTGTAAAGACTCATATCAGGATCATTAACATCAATATTCATTCATGTCAAGAAAGGATGAGAGACATAATATCATCACGAAGGACAGAATTATTTTCTAATCATGCAGTTCTAATGTTATTCTTTATGTCACTATACTTTGTATTTATTTTAAAATAAAGGTTACACAAGGGCCATATTTTATTATGTACTTGCAGTGCATCGTGTAGGAAAAGCAGTAAAAGCCATCTCCTGTTATAGGTATTGGTTAAAAAAAAGCTTCAGGCTATGATGTGTTTATGTTTTCATTTCTTGGTGCTACAATGAGAATGCTGAATCTGCAGTGAGGTGACAGATAACGACACGCTTGAGACAAAGCATTACCTCACAATGCACACACTAAGACTCACACACACCAGAACGCCTCAAGAGCTTTGATAAGATATGACAGCTATAAAATACAGGAAATACGTAGGAAATAGGGCAACACCTGAATTGAAACAATGAGAAATGAAAGCTTTCTGCATGAAAATAAAGTCTGTATATGTCATCATTCTCAGCAAAACACACATAAGTACACAAGTGGCAGCGAAGC
Source organism: Heterochromis multidens (assembly GCA_015108495.1). Lineage (NCBI taxonomy): Eukaryota > Metazoa > Chordata > Actinopteri > Cichliformes > Cichlidae > Heterochromis > Heterochromis multidens. Next base: position 14,877 of record VUQS01020168.1, read on the forward strand.
TGGAAACATAGCTACCCAGCTCCATGCTATGCTGATCAATTATCTGATGGTATATCCAGCCACTCATCATGCCTCACCTCTGTCTGACCGGTTCCCCGGCAGCCCTGATCATGCTATCATGACGTGAGCCCCAGGAGAGACGACGAAGGAGCCCCAGAGCTGGATCAGAGTCTGGGCCGTTCCCGTCTCCTGCCCCACCCAGCAGAGTGTCCCAGCCCCATCGAGCCCACTGCAGTGGAGACAGAGCCTGCCACGCACTCACTGCCATGGCTGCCGGTGGGCTATACCTCTCCGCACCACAATGCTACTGCCTGACACACAGGTAGGAGCCCACAGCCAGGATCCTGAATCCAGCCTTTCCTCTCCCTTCTCTCTTTTTCTCTTTCGTCTAATATCCGGATCTCTTTGTTTCTAATCTACAGTCCTTTCCTGCTGCCCTTCTTTGTCATCTGTAGCCATATCAGTTTGTCTCCATTCCTCCTCAGTAGGAAATGATGTCTCCCAATCTAAATGAGACCGTCTGCAGAAGCCCACCTCCAGCAGTACTGTATATTCTCTCTCTCTCTCTCTCTTTTCCTCTGTCCCTCTACCCCTTCCTCCTTTTTTCCTGAAATACTTTGCTATATCCACTCAGCACAGGTCTAAAACACACCAGCCAAACCCCTTGTGATAAAGCTCATTCTCTTTATACTAACGGCATATATAATATACTATACTACAATAACACCACTGCACCTCTCATTTACTATATATTACTACACCCTTTAATCTTTTTATATTCATAGTGTCCATTCCTGCCAAAATTATTCTTATAATTATATTATAACTTGTTTCTTTAAGCAAAGACACAGGGATTTACCCCTAGGAATTTCCAAAGCTTTCAATGGCTCAAATAAATATCTGTACCATGAATGAGAAATCTGCTGTCGCTGGGGTAACATTACAGCAATAACAGCGGTTTCTCTAAACTGACAGTATGGCACGAATCTAAACAATTCATCAGGCTACAATAGACAGCATGTTAAAGCCACAACAGGGTGTCAAATATTAAAGGTAGCTGTTTAATACTTGTTTTAGATCTTAACTCTTCAAAGGTGCTGTGATGCCAGATGAGACAACACATGGTCTAGAAGTGAGCCAGAGCTGTAATCTCTGTGAGGGCCTAGTGTGTCCCAGCAGGATAAGACTGGTATGCCTACAAATCCATCTGGATCAGTCACTAGTAACCACTATTGTACATTCAGGTGGTCAGGCAGACAGCACCCTAGACAGCTTCAAGGAAAAGGACCCACTTACAGGGAGTAATATGCAAAGAGCAAATAAGCATACAGACCACCAATCTAGGTTTACTGTACAGAAATAAAGCTACTCTGTTAATTCATCTATGAAAAGAGATTTAGCTGTGTGGTAATTGTTATAATAAAAAAAAAAATCAACAATAAAAAGCTGCTTCTTTGCAGATGTATGCAAATAAAACCAACAAGGAAATAACGAGGTAATTAGGGCTCATTTCAGTGCTCCGTTTATGTCCTTGTGGATAAAATTTTTCATGCAACTGCAAACACAGTGTTGCCATGGTAACTAGAGGTTGCTCCCACCATATGTTCCACTAAGGTGGAAGGAAAAAAAAAAAAAGATCAGTGTCTGGATGCACACAGTCCAAAATACACACACAACCTAAAAAGGCTACCCAACACAGTTCAGTGAAGTATATTATATGATATCGAAGGCAAATAAATGCACACTGTAGATTTACACAGAGGTAAGCAGCTGTTGCATCAGCATCCTTTTATTCCTCCAATAAATGTCAGTATTGGCCATCATTATTCTGATTTTATTCTAATGGCATCTATTCAATCAGGCACTGAAGGAAATGCTGTAATTAAATGTGGATATCAACCAAATTAATAAGGTAAATAATAATCATCTGGGAATGCCCTCTGTGTTAATGCAACCACATCAGCAGCAGCTCTTAAGCTACCTAGCATAGCTGATGAAACATAGAAAGAAGAGAAGCAGCGTGTGGGAGAGCAGTCGGGGTATGGGGGCGAACAGAGACAAAGAGAGCAGCAGTTAATAGCAGCCTCTCACAGGCTGAGATGACTGCCTGGAGACAGAAACTCTGCAGCGTGAGGCAGGAAGACGCTGCATTTTAGACAGCCAGATGTGTCGCTGCTTCCAGCCAAATCCAACTCAGTCCATCTAAACAGCTTTCACAGCGCTAGAGGGAGAGCCTCCAAATAAAAGGGGAAGCGGGGTTGAACCGAGACAAAACCAGAAACCAGCTCAGAGAAGAAATTTTAAGAAGCTGTAACTGTAAATCGAGACAAGCAATCATCTGTTCTTTGCAAAAATGCTAAATCTGACGTCACCGTTAAAGAGAGAAATAGGGAGGCATGAAATGAGATGGAAAAAAAGGAGAAGAAGGGGGGGATGACTGGAGGCAAGCTGCCGGTCTCCAAGCTGCTGTTTGATTAGCCTCAAAGGATTAGCTGCTGCACACTCCCTCCATCATTTCTTCACTGTCATAGTCCTCTAAAGATAAATTTCTACAATTCATTATGTTTTTGTTTTCTGCTCCTTTCAGTGATTTGCTGTTAGCATTTTGGGCATCAAAGAATCTACTTGCCCATCCAACAAAAAGGGAAACAACAGCAGGCATTCATCAGCATAAATTGGCAGCTCCAGTAAACACTTAATCTGTTGCTTAATAACAAATATGAGTGACAAAATGATTATCAATAAAAAAATCAGAAAAAAAGGCTCAACTTTTACAAAGTGTCTTTTCTAACATGATAATAGGGTAAAGGTCTGTTTTGTTTTATATTAGGAACACAGGGAAGAGAAAAATATTATATGATGATAAAATATGGAGGTATATTATCCCAGTCCTATAAAGTTTAAATCCAGAGGCCAACAGAGGGAGCTCCGACACATTTATCCTACTGATGAATGAGTCTGAATATGAAGTATTGCATCATAGCCACTCTACGCTACAACCTATTTTCATTTTACAAAAGCCTGTGCACACTTTTCTAGGATGTGATTAACAGGGAGCAGTTTGCAGAGGCTTTATAATAAGAAAAGAACAAAAAGACTTCTGCCAATGATTCCACGTCATATCAAAATAATCTCTCAAGAAGCAGATGATTTGAAGTTTTCGTCTCTGATCTCCATCCAGGCTGACGTCAGCTTTGATCAGCGAACACCTGTAATCTGGGGTCATTTGGCCAAGGAATCCAAAGTCTCAGAACAAAGAAGCCATTAAGACAGAGTGTCAGACTAAGATAATCTCAATGAGTAATACCTCACTTAGCCTAATCTGAAACCATGACTGCAAGCAGATGGCACATTAAAAGGCAACAGGCCAGGCTGATGCCAGTAAGGCAGACGATCAGCAAGTAGGGGGCTAAAACATCTCTCCATTTTGATTATGAGATCAGATGCTTGGTTCATTCAGATTACAGCTGGAAAGACAAGGTAGGAGAGAGGCAAAACCCCAATCCCAATTAATTTCAATTCAATTTAATTTTATTTATATAGCGCCAAATCACAACAGTCACCTCAAGGTGTTTTGTATTGTAAGGTAAAGACCCTACAATAATACAGAGAAAACCCCAATAATCAGATGACCCCCTGTGAGCAAGCACAGAGGGTCAGCAACAGTAGGAAGCAGCTCACAACAGTGGGAAGGAAAAACTCCTTTTAAACAGGAAGAAACCTCCGGCAGAAACTGGCTCAGGGAGGGGCAGCCATCTGCTGTGACCGGTTGGGGTTGAGAGGAGCGAGACAGGACAAGAAAGCTAGAGATTAATGATACCTAATAATTAAATGCAAAGCTGATAAATAATACAACACAACTTGGACTCTTGTTTCACATTTTATAATACAATGACCCTGAAAAGAAATAAAAATCAGTCATTTGGTCATTTTTCTTACACTCTTAACTCCCCAGTCATTAACATATAATGCTTTGATGTGTGAAAGCTTTGTATTAGCGTCTTTAACAGTGTAGAAATCTTACTATGAATGGCTGGGATGGTTCTACATGCCTATAAGAAAAACAGCTGCTGACTTTCATTACAGTTAGCCTGTAATAAAAGCTCATAGCTGTGAGTTGTGAATATTAATATAAAAGTATTCAGTCCCCCAAGGCCTGGACTTTGTAGGACTTTAAGATGAAAAATGACTTTATTATGCCATGAATCATTCATTTCTACATTACACACGGCACATAAACACCAGTGTTCGGTCCATTTCCCTGATCTCTCTCCTCTGTTGCTCCCCTGGCGCAGTAGTGTGTCTCAGTTATAAATAAAACAAAGCAAAGTGGAGCACTCTTGCTCCGTCTCGCTCCCTCTAACTCCCTTTCTCTCATCCACTGATATTCCCGAGGTAACCCCCCCCCCCCCCCCCACCCCCCAACACCCCCACCCCC
>VUQS01020168.1:28233-40595 GCA_015108495.1 Heterochromis multidens
TTTACATTGGAGGTGGTGCACCTTTCATTTCAAAACTTTGTTCTGGAAATGCCTTCTCTCCCTTCGTCTCTCTCTGCTCTTCCCCTCCCCTCCACCCATCTGGTGAGGTCAGCAGAGGCAGAGCGTAATTAGCACTAGTTACCTACAGACCATCTGCTGCATCCACCTGGAAGAACCTACACAAACACTTAGCACAGACACACACACACTTGCACACATAAAACGGGGCAGCTACTGTTTGTCAACTTACCCAGATTTCAGCCATCACACGGCTTCAGAGGTACAGTAACTACAGTAAGCGATGCAAATGAGTTCAGCTGAGCGCCTGCTGAACTCCAAAACAGCAGAGCCAATGACCGCACGTCCCAGTCCTTCTCTCCTCTCTCTGTGACTCGGACTAACTCTGTCAAACAAACTCACACCGCAGCACATGCTCAAGTGTTTCTCTGAACCCTGGCTTTTGTTCCACTCTGTCTGGTCTGTGCAAATGACTTCAGTGGGGCTGAGTGCCTGCCCAAATTCCTCCCACTACAAGCTTCAGTTCACAAAGCCGCACAGACTGAGCAGGACTGACAGCTCGGACAGCCTTCGGGGGCGGAGAAAAAAAAACACAATGTACACACAGACACACACACACACACATCATATCATATATCATATGCTGTCACATTTCTGTCTGTGACACATGTATGCAAGTGTAACTGTATCTTTTGATGAAACCTCAGGGAAATAACAATCTTCCTCTTTCCTGCTCTGAACAATGCTTTGTGTATCCAACAGCAGTGATGGGACAAGTGTTGAGACTGACAGGCAGCAAGTGCTAATCTGGCATGTGGGGTGGCTCCTCTGCATGCAGCAGGAGACAGTGACAAATAAGGGAATTTGAGTTAATTAAAACATGCCAAAAGGGATGGATCACACAGAAAGGTGAAAAGAAAAATATTGTGCTTTTAACTAATTCTAGTTAGAAATGAAACTTTTCAGTAAAGGAATTAGTTAGTCCATCTTGTGCTGTTGAAATGCTTGAATAAATGCCGAATGGCACACTGTAAACCAGTGCTTATTTAACTTTATTTAAATGCTTATTTAACATAGAAATTTCAACAACCAGACATAAACCAGTGTATATCTGCAGACAGAAACAACCACCCAGACACCATTGAAGTGTCTGAAAGCCAAACAAATCCACCAAGGTTACTCTCCAAGCACATGGAAATCCATTTTAAATGTGTGACATGCAGGGATGAGCTGTAAAGCACATGTCCCCTAAGACTCCCTATTTTACAAATATGTTCTCTGCAAAAAAATGCATCTAATACATCAGCATAAAGGAAATATTATGACAACATCTCCTTTGTATGAATTATATATGATCTCCAGTTGGGAAATCAGTCAAGCACAAAAAATCCTTCGACTTCAGTTCAGCTGAGGGTCGGAAAGAGAACAAGTCTGTTGGTAACAGCTTTCTAAGGAAACATTATTTGGCTGTTTTACTTAAAGTGGTAAAATGTGTTTTCACTGGAAACCGTGGGCATCAATTCAAAAATATGACAAGCATGTGACACAGACAATGAAAACAAAACACTCACCCACTGTCCTGCAGCTCTGCAGCCGGATCCTGGACTGCCTCTGTCACTGCAGTTTTCTCAGCTAGGACTTCAGATAGCTCCTGAGGTTGGATCTCTAATGGTTTTTCCACTAGCTCCACAGGCAGCTCGCTGACCAGCTTCTCCTCTGATTGTAGGGACTCTGTAGTTGTCTTTGTTGTTTCCGGTTCTTCATCCTCTGTTGGTTCTACAAGCTCAGTTGATTCTGGGATCTCTTCTGTCCTTTCTCTTGCTTGTAAGACCTCATTCACTACTTCTGTTGAAGTAACTTGCTTCCTATTTGGTTCTTGAAACTCGTCTGGATGCTCTTCTTCTTTCTTGGCTGGTTCTGGGAGCTCTGCCTTTTTTGTTTCTTCTGGGAACTCTACTTTTATACTCTGAGGTGGTTTGGAAAGCTCTGCTGCCCGATGTGTTGATTCTAGGAGATCTGTGGCCTTTTCTAAAGGTCTGGGAAGGTCTACTGGCTTCTTCACAAGATTCAAAAGTGGGATTTCTGCTGTCTTCTCCACTGCTAGCTCTGGTGGTGTGATCTTCTCCTGTCTTAGAGGAGCTGCTATCTCCTCAGTCGGAGTGAGAAACTCTTGCTGAGGAGACTCCAGAGATGGAAAGGGTCTGTAAAAAAAAAAACAATACAAGAAGAGAAGGGGGTGGGGGATTTGTTGTTTAGTTTATAGCACATGCTCAAGGAATTACTCACAAATCAAAAATGTGTGTGCGTGTGCGTGTGTGTGTGTGTGTGTGTGTGTGTGTGTGTGTGTGTGTGTGTGCGTGTGCGTGCGTGAGCGAGAGGATGTGTGTGTGAAGTACTCTAGGTATGTTGTTGTATTGTGTTGAGCAGTGTGTTTTGTGTAAGAAAAGGCTCATTCTTGCCCCGGAGACCAGGGACGATGTCACGGCTGATGTCACTCTTTGAATATAAAGGGCTGCATTACTTCCATTAGACTTCAACAGGCACAGTCATCTGACCCGAGCTCAAGTTAATACAAAGTGCAGCTCTGTGTTTACCTCCTCATTCATATTCATTGTCACACTGCTCTCTGCAATATCCCTCCAAATAAGCCTTGAATATGGCGTTACTGGAATGCTAAGTTGGAAAAAATGCCAGAAATCTTTGGTAACAGACTGAACATCACAACTCATGGAAAATTTAAAAATATATATATGTAGTTGTCTGTCCAACAGTTGTCTGTTTATAATTCGTTCCTTTCCTCTTTCTATTTCCTTTCTATCTTTTCACGCTGACCTTTAACATGCAACACATCTGTAAGGTTTTCAGTGTGCTCCTCTGATCTGCAGTTCTTAATATATTTTACTCATATGATAATTTAAAATGCACACATGCTCTTTCATTTACCTTAAGGCATCCACTGGGTTCACTTGTTCACTTTGTGAATGGGATGCGGCTTCTCTGAGTGCTTTTATCCAGTTTGTGTCTGCTTCAGCAGCTTCTACTTTCACAGGCACTTGTTCGACAAAAAGGTCTCGGGCCGAAGCTCTATGAACTGATTCTGATTCACACTGAGAGGCAGCGGCAGTGGGTTTAACCACAATATCATCTGGGAGCTTTGACAGAGACACCAGATCATGTGGTTTCTCTGAGTGGGGAAGGGTTTCAAAATCTTCCAGGGATTTTGATGAAACAACAGATGGGCCTGTGTCAACATCAGCAGTCATTTTTTCTGTTGCATCACTGTCACTTTCTGCTGTCTTAGAAGGACCAGTGTTCCCGTCAGAGTGACAAACAGCAACCTCTGTGCTGATCTGTGCCTCCTCACTTTGACAGTTGCCTAAAACCATGATTGATCCTGAGCTACTTTCTTTATCACTCCCTGGTAAATGTACCACCGCCTGCTTTCCAGAAGCCCCATTATCTATTACTTTTATCTGACTTTGCTCCTCACCCTGCCCGCTAATATTCTCTTCATCCAAAGCTGCTTTATCTTCTTTTGTGATCTCCTCAACATCAGGCCCTTTTATGGGTGTTTGTTCTACTGAGCTGTTTTGTGTGGCTGAGGTTTTATTGGGGCTTTGCAGTTCATGAGGCCTGGACACTGTATCCTGAGTTTCACACGCAACACTTTCACTACTGTTGCTTTTTACAGCCGTGGCGGCACTGAAATCCTTTCCTCCAGTTTCTGGATGCGCAGCAGGATCTGGCAGAGCCCTGAATGTCTGCATATGAATTTCACCAACCTGGTTTGCACTTGAAAAAACATCTGTATGAATGTCATCACTAGCTGTGCTATCCTTTGTTAAACCCGAAATTTGGAAAGATGAGGTTTCATGTTCCTGTGAAGCAGGCTCAACAGATACAGCCTGATTCTCTGACAGCTCAGGTTTTCTACTCTGGTCTTGACGGGCAGCTGATAGATCACTTTGTTGCTGATCTTTATCACTCAGATTGCTCACAAACTCAGTGTCTGGCATTAAATCTCTATCTGACCCCTCTAACCCAAGGCTTTTATTCTCATCTGTCCCCTGTCTTGTCTCACTTACATGAGAGCAACCTGTTACTATCCCTATGTCAGGTGAGGCATTTTTCCCAGCACTTTTATTTGAATCAAGGTGAGACAACACATTTAACTTATGAACCTCTGATAAAGCTCCCTCACCTTTCTCTGAACCTATCATTCCTTCATTGCAAATGCTGGCATCACCTGCCAACTCATCCCTGCTTCCTGACTGACAAATACTCCAAGAAGAGGTTTCTCCTTCCTCTGTGGCCCCTTTTACTCCTGGAACCAGTGTTTGGGTCTGATTTTTAGCCTTTTCTCCCCCCTCTAGACAGCCACCTGACATTGCCTCTGTGGGATGTCTGGATCCCAGATACTGTTGATGCTTCTCCTGTTGCTGAGCAAAACAGTTTGGATTTGGTGTGGACTGTGATTGGCCAAGAGCTGCACTCAAATCTGGTGCAGTGTCAGAGCTGCATTCCAGTGTTGCTGTCGGAATTTGGCGCAAACTCGAATCATAAACAATCAGAGGTTCACTACTAGACTCTAACTCAGCACGTAGCATGTCCTCGGATGACCCTGAGAATCTGCTGGAAGACGAGGAAGAAGTTTCCATCCTGCTTTTGGATTCAAAACTGTTCTTTATTTCTCCTTCCTTCTTCACATCCCTTAATGATGATTCACTCTTTTGTATTTCATGTGCATGTGGTGGCTGCAGAGCTCCAATTTCTTCTATAGTCTCTTTATCTGCTCCATTACTCTGTTGTGGCATTGTGTCTGTCTTTCCTGTTTGAGGCTTACTGCTGTCTGCTGCTTCCTTTTGATTATCCATTGCTGCCTCTTTAGCTTGTTTCTTTTGCTCTTCAAACAACGTGGCGATCTGATCTCCCATTATGTGGTTTTCTTTCACATTGTCCTGTTTAATTGTATCATAAGCCTTGTTGGCAGGCAGGTCAGAGTTAAGTGGGCAGCTGACATTTGTGAGGTCATCCCTAATGGAGGCTTCACAAATAATAGGTTTAATCCCAATAGAGTCTGGCACTGTTTGAGATAGAGGAATTGCATTAGCAGGTTTATTTCTTGTCAGTGCATCGCTGGGAGGCTGAGGTGGAAGAGGCAGATTTTCCTCTTGTGATAATTGATTATTTACATTACTGGTAACAGAACTCTCAAGTTCAGCAGCAGACCCCATAGTACCAAAATTTAAATGCTCCAATTTTGGAAAAATCTCATCAGTGCTAACACTGACATCACTGATCTCAGCATCCTGTGCTAGTGAAGTGTGTGTCATTTCTCTGCTCTTATTGGCATCCACCTCTCTGAAGACACTGCTGCCATCACCATCAGCACTGCAGTTATATGCCTTTTCAGAAGTAGATGCGTCATAGTCGGTAAAGAACTCCAGGTGACTCAACATTGGGCCAGGAGGCCGCAACTCAAAAGCAGGATTACTGACACACTGCCCGATAAAAGTGCTCGACTGGTCAGATGCTGTCACTTCTGAAGTCACTGATGCATTCTTTGTCGGATCGGCAGAGCCGATGGTGGACTCGGGTCCTTCAGTAGTTTTCATAATATCTGGGTTATCGGGTTCAATAGGAGGTGTTTCATCTAATTGCATAACAGGCTGATCAACTGGGTCACAATGCTTCATCTGAAGAGAAGCTCCGCAGGTCAAGGTCACAGGTTCAGATGTTGAACTTGGGTCAACATCACTTAAAGGCGTGCAGTTAAAGTTATCAGATGGAAGTACAGAGGTTGAGGAAACACTATGCTGGTTCCCTTCTTTTTCTTCAAGGATGACAGTAGTATCACTTATTAAAGGTGATTCCTGAGGCTGGTCAATATGAACTGTGCCTTTAGACTCAGCTTGCACTTTCGCAGTCTCCTCCTCCTTTGGCAAACACACAAATACAGCATCTGTCTGTGTCTCCGCCTCTTCCTTTGCTGTTACCAATTCAACTGTCAGATGATCTGAGTCGGAGATGGCACTTCCTGGTGGGTCTAAAACATCAAAACATTCTTCATTGCCAGTCCGATTCTTCTCAGTAGGACATGGAAGCTGTTGTGAGCTGTTCACTGACTGTGAATCTACAGTGTTTGTCTTCAAGCTGTCACTACCTGATTGATCTGTGGCAATGTTCTCCTTTGTTTCTTTAGTCCCCATATCCCCTTTAGCCAAATGGACTTCTTTCTGTGCCTTTGAAAACTCAGCTGCTTCATCCTTGGTAGGAGCTGGATTTGGGGGGATTTCTGGCTTATTTGAGCTGAGAAAGTCTGTGAAAGTATAGCTGGCCTCAAAAACAGGATGACGCAACTGCTCATGAACAGTCAGCGGAGGTAAAGAGGCACAGTCCAGAGCTGGCACTGACATGATCTTGAGATCCACAGAGGAACTGCCCATTTGCTTCTCAGTGTTCACAAAGTGAACTGTGTTGTTACCTCCACTGCTGTCACATACATACACACCGACTTCAGACATAGCAGTGCTACCACTGTTGCTCTGGGTATAGGCTTTGACTTGAAGCTTAGCTGCACTTTCGACTGTCCTTGCTTCTGTTGTGCTACTAGGCTGAACCTGTTGATTGTTGCTTGCTTGTTGCTTGACTGGGATTTGCTCTGAAGTGGTCAAAGGCTGACGTGAGGCTAAAGACGGAAAGACTTGGCTGTAGTTTGTCTCTGTGATAAATGACTCCTCAAAAGTGTGTCCCAGAGCCAGCCCTTCCCCTGACACCGACTTCTGATTGAGATTGGCCCTTCTACCTCCGTTTGTTTTACTGTAGGTCTGTTCAGTGTCAGCAGGGAGAGGTGAAATTGCTGCGCCACGGTGCTCCTGGCAGGGTCGGCAGAGACTGTCCTCTTCGGTGCAGATGCTCTCAGTGATGGTAGCGATCGGCTCACTCCAGCTCTGTGATTTCAGCTGTGACTCGGCAACATCGGTGGGCGGACACCTTTCAGTCTGGGCTGATGACAGCCCACTAGCAGAGCCTTCTGGCTGGCTGAATGAACTGTGCTCTCTCACCGGCCCTCCTTTCTCTACCACCTCCTCTCCTCCTCCCTCTCCTGCTCTCTCTGATCTCGCAGCAATGTGATCCTGACAATCAGGACCAGTAAGTAGCCCAAAGGGAGAAGTATTGATAAAAGCCACTAAGCAGTGTGGCTCCTTTTCTGCATCTCCTTCTTCAGCTGGTGAGAGCTCTCTGTCTGAACTCCGAACGGTCGCCTCTCTCGGTGTCTTAATTTCGCTCTCAGCCGTGTTTTGTGGCATTTTGCTGGTGCAGCTTTTCTCAGCTGCAGCCTGTCCCTCTTTGGCTGAGAATGCAAGTGAGCATTTTGCCTGTGAACAGATTAATGAGAGCCGAGAAGGGCTGTCCAGGAGTTTGTCCCTCTCTCCGTCTGCAAAAATGAGGCACTTCTCTATTCCTCTCTCCCCTACTCCTTTCTCACTCTCTGCAACTGCTACAGTAGCTACTCTCTCCAGTAAATCACGCCTCACGCTTCCTCCCTCTCCCTCGCTTTCTATCACTTCTGGCAATGTGGGTGTTGTCAGTGGCAACGCAGTAACCACCACTAAAGCCTCTTCAAGGACACTCTCCACGCAACTCTCTCCCACACAAATTCGGCTGTTGGAGAGTGGGATGTGATTCTCGGGTGTGAGTATTTTTGCTTCTGTAACTAAAGCCTCGTGTGTTTGTGTATCTGATCTCTTATCACTAGAAGCAGTTAGATTGATTACTGTAGTTTGGACATGTGTCACAGGAATATTTTGGTTGCTGGTTTCACCTCCAGTTGCATGCTGCTCCCACTGCAGGCTTTCATTGGAGCTGTGATTTATGCTACTTGAGGAATCATTATGGTTATCTGATTGATGAGGCTGCTGCAAAAGAGCCTGGTTGGGCACAGGTGAACAGGCTGGGGGAGTAACATGATCCTGACTGCTATGAGAAGATGATAGCAGGGAGCTGAATGTGGGCTTTCCCTCAAGCTGCTCCTTGTAATCAAGCCTGTTGTCAAGGTGTTCCCAACAAATCACAGTGTCTGCATCTGATACTGATGCTTCATTTGAAGGTGATTCTGTGCGATTTCCTGTGATTATGACTTCATTTTCAGATTGTACTGCTGTGTTTGCCTTCTGCTCAGTTTCCGTGCTCGTCTCCATTTTTTTCTTTTTCCTGTGTCTCTTTTTCTTTGCTTCTTTGTTCTGTGTGGCCTGTTTGCCAGTAGCTGAACTCTGCTTGTCTGTGTTTGACTCCTGCTTCACAGTGTGCTTGCCTGCTCCTGTCTGTGTTTCTGATAGCATCTCTGGTAATGCATCTTTATCCCTTAAATGAGGGCTACACTCTGATGTTTCAATAGCTGAATTACCTGTTTTTGTTTCAAAACAAATGTCAGCACTGAAATCATCACTTAGATTCTCTTCTTTCTCTGTCTTTGCCTCTGTGTCTTTCTTCCTAGTCACTGTATCAGAGTCTGCAGTGCTACTCTCCTCCACAGATGCATTAGAATCAACATGCTCCTCTCTTAGATCGTCTGTATGATCCCTAAACACAGCCTGTTTTGGTTGTTCTCCAACTGAATCTGTTGGCATCTCTAATTGCATTTGCGTGGGTGCTTCCTTCCCTTCATCTGTTTTACTTTCTTTTTCTGCTTTAAGGCTTTCAGTCCCTGCTGTCCCATCATTATTCTCAGTGCCTAGTATGTAATCCCTAAAACTAAACACAACCGTATCCTTCTGACTGTCTGCTGTCTCACTGTTTCCATGTGCATTCTTGTTTCCATGGCCCCTGTTGCTATGTCCTGGCTGGACAACGATTGGAGGTGGAGACGATGACTCACTGGACTTGTTAACCATCACTTTTCCAGTTGTATTCCTTACATCGTACGATGTCCCAGGCCTGGAGCTGTGGGGCTGAGTGGGAGTGAGTATGCCCAGTGACACCATTTGCTCTTCACATTCTTGGAAGGCCTCTTGGAGTTCCCGGTCTAAGAACGTGGACGGGGAAGGGGTCAGAGGTCTGCTACCCGGGTAGGGTGTGGCAGCAGGCTGAGTTAAGAGCTGGACATCTGTGATAACTGGGTCGCAGCCGTGAGGCCTGAGGCAAGGGTAAGGTGACAGAGTTAGGACTATGCAGGCAGACAGCTGCCCATTCCACGATGCAACTGATAGAGGAGAAGGCCATGCTCTGACACAGCACTCTGTAATATGCACAGATGACACACAACTGCACTCAGGATGCCTTTTCTAAGATGTAGATTCTCTTACAAGAAATAATATCAGCTGTTTCTAAGAATACGGGACGGTTGTTAATGAACATGCACTCCAAAACACATTACAGTAAGCAGCTTTTGTGCAGTTTTACAAATTTATGTCAAACCCTACTGGTACAAGCTTTCACTATCTCAGTATTATGGTATGACTGTCTGATTTTCAGTGTGTACCAAAAGCTTAAAAGTAATTCATTGTTTAATTTAAATGATTTAATTTCTTATTGAAACTATAAATTATTTGCTTTAGTTTCATCACACTGTAGTTTCATGATATATAGTGAAAAACAGTGTCAAATCCATCATCCTGATTACAGTGATGGAAATTTTCTGGGTTACTGTAATCAGTTTTTTAGCCTAAATAATTTAGCATTCATGCTACCTTAGTGCCATTCATTTGTAATTGCTGAGTCATTGCTAAAAGCCATTACCTGGCAATAAAGGAAAATGAGGGACCATTTTAATCTTTTATGCTGTCTCAATATAGAAATCAACCATCATTATTAAGTTATAAGACAACCTACAATCTTTCTCATCATCAGGTGGTCCATTCAAGTTTTATTATTGTAATGCATTCTTTTCTAAAGAGTGATACATTGAATACATTACTGTGATGCTCTTTTCTAAGCATCACTATAAGGGATTGGTTAACACAGTCTCATGTGATATCGCCATAAAGACTCTGCCAATTCCTTGTAAACACAACATCTGTCCTCACATGTTCACATGGCAGTCTCTACTAAAGGGTGGAGAAACAAAATAGTTTAAACTGTTTGCAGGTGGCTAGTTTTGCTATGCAACAAGCTGTTGCCTGCCTTTTTACAGCAATGTTACTCTGCAGTGGTCTGTTTGAGAAGCAGGAACCCTGCTTTTTTTGTTTGTTTGTTTGGAGGGGGGGGGGGTCGTTTCTGTAGGTTGAATATTTTTAGTTATTCAATTGAAGCTATTCACTTGTTTTAGATTTATAGTTTTAGAAATTCACATCAAGCAATAATAATTATACATCTGGTTGTCAGGAGACATTAAGGCATCAGAAAAATTAATGCAATTAACCTAGTAGACAAAAGTAGAGTGCCAGGCAATACTTCAGGCAGAACATATAGTCAGTGTTCTCACAGCTCACCTAAGCATGAAGAAAAAAATTACCACGTCAAGCCAAGGCCGCCTCAACAGGCAGCGCCACAGCAATCGTATCCATCACACTAGAGTATAAGTTAGAAACATTAGATCATCCTGCCATCTTCTTGTTCCACTCCATGCTCCCAAATTTTACTCTTCATCATCAGCCTTCTATCCTTCATCATGCTGAACTTATGAGGTACCTTGTATCTTGAACCACCAGTGGTCGAGTGACTTCTATGTGATGCTGCAGACCTGCCAGAAGGGGGTTCACCTGTTCACATTTCCTGTCACCTGAGCTGGTTTTAGCTCTGCTAACACAGACCCACACACACACACATATATGCAGACATGTTCACACATGAAGCAAATCAACAACAGGTTTACTTTCACCCTGACTAAATAAACTGTTACAAATGTGTTTCCTTATGGCCATAAATAAAGAAAATTTAATATTCAGTACATTTTACAGTAATATTAGTATATGCACATACCTGCCACTTTCTTAGTTACACCTTGCTAGTACTGAGATGGACCCCATTTCACCTGGTGACTGTGGAGGTCATTTGAGTAAAGTGAACTCACTGTCATGTTCAAGAAACCAATTTGAGATGATCTGAGCTTTGCAATGTGGCGCATTATCCTACTAGAAGCAGCCATCAGATAATGGGGACACTGATCTTAAAGGGATGGACATGGTCAGCAACAATACTCAGAGAGGCTGTGGCATTTAAATGATGCTCAATTGGTGCTAAGGGGCTAAAAGTGTGCCAAGAAAAGGTCCCCCACACCATTGCCATACCAACAGCAGCCTGAACCGTTGATACAAGGCAGGATGTAGCCATTCAGCGCCTTTCTTCCCGGTTCTGATGCTCGGTTTGACCTTCAGCCAGTCGTCTTGACCCTGTCTACCATGTCTAAATGCACTGAGATGCTCACATGTGATTGGCTGATTAGATATTTGCATTAACAAGTAGTTGAACAGGTATACCTAACAAAGTGGCCAGTGAGTGTAATATAACAATAATATGATATCTTGAATCACTATCTTCCACTGAATCACTGTCATATATCTTTCACCTATTTTCCAGTGTAATATAGTCATTAAGTATAACAGGCTGCTTATGATAAATAATGAGTGTGTGTCACCACATGTGATCCTTTGAAGGCCTGTAGAAACTCAAAACCCCTCACACTACTTAAAACTATTCACACTGTTATTGTCTACATATGTGTTAGCCAGCTATCTATTGTAGCAGTGTCCAGGGCCTTTCATTTTCTCTCACCATGTGAATGCTGAAATGTGTTCCACTCCCACTATGTAAAGATGAAAAAAATACACTGAAATTGCAGGAAAAAAGACCCCATTCTGATTGGATATGTATTTGGCACATTTCTCTATAAGACATATATTTGTATTCTTATTAAACAGATTCAAGTTTTATTATTGTTTTATTATATAGCACGGTGGCTTGGTGGTTAGCACTGTTGCCTCACAGCAAGAAGGTCCTGGGTTCAACTCCACCATCTGGCTGGGGCCTTTCTGTGTGGAGTTTGCATGTTCTCCCCGTGTTTGCGTGGGTTCTCTCCGGGTACTCCGGCTTCCTCCCACAGTCCAAAGACATGCAGTTAGAGGGGTTAGGTTAATTGGTGATTCTAAATTGCCCATAGGTGTGAATGTGAGTGTGCATGGTTGTCTGTCTGTGTCTCTGTGTTAGCCCTGCGACAGACTGGCGACCTGTCCAGGGTGTACCCTGCCTCTTGCCCTATGGCAGCTGGGATAGGCTCCAGCCCCCCCGCGACCCTGAATTGGATAAGCGGAAGAGAATGGATGGATGGATGGACTTCTCACTCCAGTTCGAAACACTGTGATAACTTTTTATATCCATCTCCTGCTTTGTGACCATCAACAATTCTT
>VUQS01020171.1:5617-18550 GCA_015108495.1 Heterochromis multidens
AATTTTTTTTTAATTTTGTTAAAAAAAAAAAAAAAAAAAAAAAAAAAAAAAAAAAAATTGTAATTTGAATTGATTGTGTGTATGCCATTTTGGCATGCCTAACTACCATGAGTAATAAAATACAAAAAATAAATAAAAATACACATATGGGCTTTGTTTAATTCACTCTGGATACCAATATAATGAATACTCATCTTCAAGTCACCCAGTTTTACCCTTTCAAGAAAAACTGCAATGTCATCTCCAGAGCAAAGAAGTTTGATTATACTTCACCAGTTTGCAGTCTGCAGACTGCTTTCGTGAGGTGGCTGGAATGACTTTAGGTATTAAAGTGGCAGCTCCTCTCCATGGTTTGAGGACTGCAGTTTGCGGTGATGAGGGTCCATCTGGGAACTCCATATCCCAGCAGTCAGGAGGCTCCTGCTCCTTCTCCTTCTCCATTCCAGTCACATATAACCTATTGAAAAACTGTCATACAACCAACAGAGCAGTGGATCGGCACTCACTTGCATTCACATACGAAGTACTAAAATGAAGTTTGGGGAAGAAGAAAAGAAAAGAAAAAAAAAAAAAAAAAATATTAAAAAGGGAAAAAAAAAAAAAGAAATATGCAGCCATTAATCAAAACCAGCCCTAGGTGGGACACTTTTCCTGCTGACAGTATGGTACTACACAGAGGAAATGTACACCACCACCATAGTAACAGTCTAAACAAGCAAAATCATAATTACATATTATGTAAGGTGAAGCACTAAATTTTACTGACAGTTAAGTTCTAAGAGACCCACAATCTTATTGTGAATGATCTTAATATATGATCTACTTTTTAGATGAAAAATAACTCCTGTCAATAACAAGGTATTATATGCATTTTATTTTGAATGTGTTTCAAGCTAGGAAGCTCCCTACCCACAGACTGGCCAGTAGCTATTAGCCAGTAGACATTTTTCAGCTCCCTCACTAGAAAGTCTCCCTCTCTGGAATTTCCATCTCTGCAGATGGACTCAAACTACAAAACCTTGGGAGTTTTTTTCAGAACATGAAGCAGTTCTTCACCTGCTGCATGGAGTAACCTTTCTAGCTTGCAGGCAATATTCAGAACACTACAAGGACTACCACAGGCAGCTCTAAGACAGTACAGTTTGAGACAATTCCTGGACAAGAACCTAACTGAGGAGGCAGCAGAAAGAGGTCAAGGACCACCAAAACCAGGAAAATACAAGAGGGACATGCTGGGGTTGTAACATTAGTGTCAAGTTTCAAAATAAATATATAAAATAAAATACTGGTCCTGTAATATGTGCAAGGCGTTTAATGCCTAAAAGGTTGCTAGTCAAAGGTAATGCTGGAATTGTCATCTTACTAGTGTGGCTGGCTGAGCTCAGCAACACCTCTGGAGTCTTGCTGGGTGGAGGTGGAAGACAACTGAAGTACTTGCAATTCAACAGCCTAGTGAGCTCCTCTTTCAATAGTTTAACTGAAAAGGAAAAAAGAAAGGAAATCTTAAAAGCAAATTTACTTACTGAGCCTGAATTTAAGCTTTTTCAAAGATTGATAACCCCTCAGGTCAGTGCACCAAATATAAAGCCAGAGTCAGCAAGTGAAAAACATCCATTTAGCACAAACTCTAAATTTTAGTACTTACATGTTTTATCTGGTCTGTTTAATCTAGACAGACTCAAATTTAATTAATTATTCTTAAATTATAACTGCATGAAGCCAGAATGAAAACCTTACAGACAGTAAGCCTAGGGATTTATGGTCAGTGGATAAAATTCATTTTTATGTAGGTCATTACTCCTTGAACAAAAGTACTGTGACGATGTAAGCCTTTTACAACCAAAAGCCCCTACAACACACACCCTGTACTACACCCTCATGCATATACACCCCCAAATTACCACATGACAAGCCTCAAAAGCAAATGGTGCACACTCAATGTGACTCACACTACTACAAAGTAGTTAGTCTGAGTGCCAATCCCTTACAGTGTAAAAACAGTCATTTGCTAGGTTGCCCTTTGCACTCAGTGTGGATCCAGATAATTCCCAAGCATCTTGCGAAACTCAAAACCATCCTCCAGTCGAGCCATGCATTTCCTGGAGGCAGCCACCACAACTGATTGCACTCAAAACACTATCAAAACCATATAAAGATCCTTTCTTGGAGTGAAGCAATAGTTTGACGTTCAAAGAACAGCAATGGCTGAATTTACCAAAAGTCTCATTACATTGAGAACATCTCTATATAACCTGACTGGAAAGACTATGAAATGAATGCTGGGGAATTGAGAAAAAAATTAATTGATATTGTGCACAGTCACTGCTGAGGAGGTTTCCGAATATAATTTTGCTGTGTTTTCTTGCTATTCTTTAAAGCACAGACAGTTTTTTGCAGTTTGTTAAACTGCTTGGTTCCTTTGAAGGGCTCACGCCTGTATCTCGAACATGTTAGACATACAGGAGCTCTAAACATCTTTCTGGTTTTTGCACTCACATGAGGATCCAGCCACTGGCTTGTCTTTTCCCTCCAGCAGGTCCAAGTAGGCCAGAGCTGCCTGCTCCATCTGCTCTTCTAAACTACAGTGGACACAGCAAAAAAGATAATAGATGTCAGTAGCTATATCCTAAAATGCGAGCCACCCTATACCTGGCAAACTCAGTTAAGACTTCTAGCATGATTCCATGGTAATATTCAACAGCTTCAGCTCAAAAAAAAAAAAAAAAAAAAAAAAAAAAAAAAAAGAAAAGAAAAGAAAAAGAACACTCAATTACAGATGTGTACTCCATTTAGTTTCATTATTAATTACAACTAAAAATAAGCACATGTACAAATGCATGTTTCATACCATCATGAGCAGAAACTTGCACACACTCATCATAGGCATGAATGTCATGGTAATTTTGGGTTGTTAATGATTTCTTTTTCCAGGGTGAATGATTGTACAGCATACATCTTTAATGACTTTAAAAAACAAGAATTGGGTGCACAAGTTGAAATTTATTTTGGATTTTCTCTAATCCACACAGGGTCAAAAGTATACATACAGGCTCAAATATATACATACACCTCCACTAATATTTGGTTAAATGTTACTTTGCAAGTTGCACCTCGACCTGATGTTTTTGGTAGCCATCAACAAGTTTCTGGCATAATTCTCGCTGAATATTTGTCCACTCTTCTTGGTAGAATTGGTAGAGTTCATCTAAATTGGTTGGTTTCCTGGCACAAGCCAACTTTTAAGCAGAGTCAACAAATTTTCAACAGGATTGTGGTCGGGGTTTGAGAAGGCCATTCCAGCAGCTTAAAGTTAGCCTGCTTTATCCATTCCAAAAAACAGTTTTTATGTGTGTTTGGGATCACTGTCCTGTTGGAACACCTAAATGTGTCCAAGTTTCAGCTAGCTGTTGATTTGAGGTGAAGTTGAAGAATTTGGAGGTAGTCCTCCTTCATTATGCCATCTAGTTTGTCCAATGTACCAGTACCACTGGCAGCAAAACAGCCCCAGAGCATGATGCTACCACCACCATGCTTAACAGTTGGTTCAGTGTTCTTAGGTTTGAAACCCTCACCTTTACTCCTCCAAACATACCTCTCGTTATTGTGGCCAAACAATAACGTCTCGTCTCGTCTGACAATAAAAATGTTCTCCTGAAGGCATTGGTTTGTCCATGTGGGCAGCTGCAAATTTCAGATGAGCTTGAAGGTGTAAATTTTGGAGCAGGGCTTCTTTCTTGGTCGGCATCCTCTCAGTCAATGGTGATGTAAAACTCACTTTACTGTGGACAGTGATGCTGGTGTTCCAGCAGTTTCCAGTTCATGGCAGGCTTGAGTCTTGGTGGTTCCTGGGTTGTTTCTGAACATCCTAACAAATTTCCTCACATCTGAGGCTGACAGTTTGGGTCTTCTTCCAGACCTTGGCAAAGTGGTGACACATCCAAATAACGTGTACTTGCGTACAGTTGTTTGAACTGATGATCTTCTAATCTGCAGTTGTTTAGACATGGCTCCAAGAGACCTTCCCAACTTGAGTTTCTTGGACTTTCTCATTGTTATGAGTATTGGTCATCAGTCAAACAAATCCTTTTCATGCTGGCAAAGAGAAACTACCAGTTGTAGTCAATCATGATCATTAATGAGAAGTTTAATAGACCATGGCCAGTAAGACACTGTAGAACCTTCAGCACCACTTATTAAGATTTAAGTGAGTTTATGTACTGTATATATTTGAGCCTGTATGTATACTTTTGACCCTGTGTAGATTCCAAAATAAATTCACATTTGTGCACCCAATTCTTGTTTTATAAAGTCATTAAAGATGTACGCTGTACAATCATTCCACCCTGGAAAAAGAGCAATTCAAAGAAATCATTAAAAGCCCAAAATTATCCTGATATCCACGCCCATGATGAGTGTCTATAAACTTCTTACAACAAATGTATATGCGTACCTGTGTGGTGCTTCGCATGACGCAGCAGCTGCTTCTGTAGGCGGAAAAGCCTCCCACAAGAAGGATGAGGACAAACGTATTTCTTCTTGAGTAAGTGCTGGTACTTTATATGGTGCTGGAGTTCAAAGCAAAGAGCAGACTAGTTACTACTGGATCAAACAGCTAAAAGGATGAAAACTGTTTTATTTAAACTTTGCTTGGAGGGGTAAAAAAAAAAAACCAAAATAAAAAACCATCTACAAACCTGTAGGTAGCGAGGATGAGCCAGCACTGTCCCACATCCTTCCATTTCACAGCGCACATACTGAACTGGGGGCTTCTTCCTGTGTGAGTGAAGTCAGTTAGTATCTTATACTTAAAGTCTATATCTATAAAAAAAATTTGTGGCTAATTCCAGATTATGATGCACCAACACAGACATCAACTTCACCTTCTCTTTGGCAGCCGTGGGGTTTTGTCATCTTTTTTCCGCCGACCTCTCCTAACACAGCGAGGACAAAGAAAATGACATAACTGTGTACACTGGGAAATCAAAGCAATGCTCTGCTGTACTGTGAATACAAAGCCATTGTGAAGAGAGGTTTGTTTTATAAACGCATGTTAAATTTAGAAGCAGCAATAATACGGTCAGGAGGAACAGCTGGTTAGTATTTTAAACGAGGCAGACTGTGAATGACTCAGAGTCTTACTGATAATATTTCCAATCACATACGGTTTCTCTCCATTTCCAGTCCACACTACATCTGCCCTTACAAAGTATGTACTATTCACTGCATGCAGTATACATACAAATGGGCCATACTACTCAAACATCATTGCACTTTGTACTTTGACCCTTATAATCCCTCAGGCTGTAGTACAAAAAAGTAAACAAAAAAAGTCTGAAATTTGAAATGGTTGCAGTACTGAAAGCATCTGGCTATGCTTTCTTGTGCACTGTGCCAAGGACTGTGATTCAGAAGGGCTTGAAAAGCTTATTGACCCCTCTGTTAAAATGTAACCAGATGCACTCCCCTCTTTTTAACCTCTGTGTGTTTAAATGCCACTACTGTAAGTCATTAATTTTTGCCTACTCTCTGCCGTAGTTTGTTTTGATTCTGTCTCTCTAAGCTCTCCTTTTCCCTCACCCCTCAACCGGTCACAGCAGATAGCTGCTCCTCCCCGAGTCTGGTTCTGCTGGACGTTTCCTTCTGTTAAAAGGGAGTTTTTCCCTTCCCGCTGTTGCCAAGTGCTTTCTCATAGTTGATTGCCTGATTGTTGGGGTTTTCGCACTAATATTGTTGTGTATTGATGTCACAGTGTCTTGAGACACTATGACATCCTGGTATTTTTGGCATACTGCATTTCTACACTATGTACCTAATCTTGTTTCTGGCATAGTAAATGCTGTAGTGTGCCTTAGTCCAGACCTTTAAATTGGTCCACTTGAACAAGTTTACTGATTCATCTGGAATTAGTTCAACAAGCACCGCAGGAGGACTAACAAACAAGAACTAGTGCTGTTGTCAAGCTGTGCTCCATGACGGGGTTATTCTAAAAGGCAAGAGCTCCTTTATTTTTTTTCAAAAAAAAAAATCCGCGGCTCCTCCTATGACAAATGGAGGAACATGCCTGGCAAAACCAGTATGTTGCCATGGCTACACATCAGCATTAACTTAAAACAGTGTTAGATTTAAGTGGATAAATTGGACTTCAGTGATTGGTTAGTGAAACTGATTAAGAGTGGAGGAAATGTCAGACTAAAGATGGAAACAGAGTGTCTTCAGTTCTGTCTGGTATCAGCTTATAGTTTGTACTGAAAGTACTGGAATGCACTCACAGGCTGGAAATGCACTTACTTCCTGGGTCCATCCGGATCTTCCACTACTTCCTCTTCAAGCTTTACTTCCTCTTGCACGCTCTCCACGTTGTCGGAGCCTTCCACTTTTATCTCAGCAACCTCCTTCTCCTTCTTAGGTGGTTTCTCTTTTTCTTTCTTCTCCTTGGGTCTAGGAGGAGCTCTGCGCTTTGGTTTAGGAGCATCCCTAAAAAATTTAAAAAAAAAGAGAAAAATTTCCAATCAGAAGACAATAATTATGTACGAACCACCCAACCCCTCCAATGCAAAACATCCATAAACCTTTCAGCCTTTGGGTCGTAGCTCTGATCATTTAAGTCGTCTCTAAAGGGAACATCTTCCTCGCTGCTAAGAACCTCCTCTTCCTCTACACTGCTGAAAGAAAAACAATAAATCAGTTCAAACAGTTTTTTTTTTTTTTTTTTAAAAACACTTTCTGCACCAGGTCAAGTGGTGTGCTTGACATAAGCGTACCTCTGACTCTGTGGCTGGTAGTTGAGATCATCTGGGTCATCCTGAGATGAAGGATCATCATCCAAGC
The DNA here is from genome assembly GCA_015108495.1 of Heterochromis multidens. Lineage (NCBI taxonomy): Eukaryota > Metazoa > Chordata > Actinopteri > Cichliformes > Cichlidae > Heterochromis > Heterochromis multidens. The sequence goes on from VUQS01020171.1 coordinate 12,446, forward strand.
CTGGTTCATCAGCATTGACATTTTCTTCCTCTTTCTTTTCACTGTAATTAAAAACACAGGACCAAGTTCTCCTTAGTTATACATTTGACTGTGAGTGTGCCAGTGATAAAACTACATAATCATATCTTTAGAAAAACATATTTTCCTACATAATGAACCTGAGAATATGTGAACAGTGAGATACGAGAATACAGTAATTCATGACCCATAAAAAGCTAATTCTCCCTTTCAAGGTGTTCTCCATGGAAGTCCCTTTCTGACGACTGAGAGCTGGATCTCCTCCACTCTAAAATGGAAACCCCTTGAACCTGAATTTAATTCTGGGGAAGAGGACAAAGTCACAGGGAGCCAGATCTGGCGAGTAGGGCAGGTAGCAACTGAAGATTGTGTTGGTGTGGTGACAGTCCAGCTTCTTTATTCTCTCTCCAACAGGACAAGGCATTACAGTGGAACTAAAATTTGACAATATGACCCCAGGCGGCGACTTCAAAGTGCACATCCTCATGAATGTTCAAAGGTTACCCCTTCACTGCAGGCTCTTCCTCTGAAGACTGCCATTTGGTTCAGAGCCAGACATTCAGCTTTCATCAGTAGTGATTTTCCTTGATATGAAAGTCAGGTCAGCTTGACACTGAATTTCATAGTTTGCTATCTGCTTAAGTTTTAAGCCCACGATTAAATCTTAAAAACCACAGATGGGGGCAAATGGACAGAACGGGACTTCCAGGGAGCGAGAAGAAGGTATTAGGAAATAGTGGTCAAATTTAAAATCAGGCAGCTGTAAAGCCTTTGGCACTTGCAAGGATCACATCATGGGTCACCAAATAGGACAGAAGTATACTTACATTTCATACTTGTCTTTATCATCTACCTTCCCTTCCACAGCTGCATGACAGAGGGAGACACCAAAAGTGCTTTCAGCCACTAGCAACTTCATACAAACATCATTCATAAAACAATAATTTTACTGCATAAAATTGCACTCTATCTAGATCAATTATTGGAAGCATTATGACAGGCTAGAAACTGTTTTTCCCACAAGAAATCAGTAACTGGATATACATGTGACCAGATGTTTCTGTAAGTTCTATACAAAATAAACAGTGGTTGCCCACATGTTTTGGTTCTTGTGTGTCTGCATGATTTGGTTTCTGAGTTAAAAAGGCCCACATGCTGAAGCAGAGCAGCTCACTGTCAACAGGTTGCTCACCAGCTGGATTCTCCATTCCAGGTTCAGTCTTACACACAGGCTTGGCAGAGCCGTGAACGGCCCTGCCAGATGGGGGCTTGGCATGAGTCTGGGCTGAGGGGCGTCGGGAAGGAAGTGCTGGAGTGAGAGAGTGGCAGCATGCAATGAAAGATACTGTATAAAAGTGCCATAAAGTGTGATACAGGCCTGACACCAGTGCACACATCAGCTCTGTCTGAATTAAACACATAACTACAGGTTAAAGCATGGGATTAAACTTAAATGTAAAGCGAGCAAGAAGGATATTAAGTGGTTTTTATGCAGATGATTACCTTGGGCATCTGTGGCAGGTTTCTTGGGGTCCTCTGGGCTGCAGAAAGGAAGAAAAATAACAGACATGTCACATTTTCCTCTACTTGCAGAGCACCACAATATCACTGATCATATGTTCAATAAGATAATGCATTTATATGTTGTAGCACTTAATAAAATATAGACCCCTTTAAAGCCAGGTAATTTTTACTCCACCCTTCCCATGCAGACAGCAGAAAGGGGACGAGCCACGATGAAGGCGTGCTTTTGACAGGAACCGACTTCACCGACACAAGGTGCAAGTGAAGACGGGCTCGTTATAATCAAATGTGGTGGCCATTTAAATAGGGCTGCTCAATTAAAAACGTACTCTGTGCTTTGAAGGCTGTCTCCTGCAGCCTCAGCCGAACCTGCAGCTTCTGAATTTTTCTTCCGCCTGGAGTTAGAAACTTTCCTCCGCTTTATCGCACCGGCGTCCGGGCTCGGTTCGTCCTCATCGTCGTCGCTGCTTTTGGTGTCTTTCAGCCAGGCCGGTACTGCCCTCGTTGACCTATCTCTTAAAACCCGTCCTGAGGTCTGCGGGCTCGACGTACCGCCGTTAACGTCCGCTACAGAAGCGGTGACGCCGGACCTAGGGCGGCCCGCTCCCCGATCCCTGAGCGCCCTCCGCGGTGTACCAGCTGTACTGGTGCCCGGGGTCTCCTCTGCGGCCTTGTCCTCCGTCGGATCTTCACCTTTATTTACATCCACGGCTCGATCACCGGCTGGTTCCATCACCGTGAGGACACGTAGGACCACCTCAGATTCCGCTTAAAGTCAGGCAGGTTTACTTGCAAATTGAGGAAAAACGGACCACATCTGCCTTAAAGACGTTTTGATTGCAGGCGGCCTTTATCCAACAGTGGTGCATTTTCAGTTGGTTTCGTCGCAAATTAAATACATATATATATTGATCAGAAACTGAAAAGTTTTCTTAATTATCTATTCAGCAATAAACCGATATAATTTTAAAGAAGCAGACACTATTTTCTCCTTCTTAAAGCTATAGTAAACCTACTTATTCGCCCGGGCCTAGAGCACAACCATTTTGTGCGCTTTGTTGCGTCTCCTTTAAGCCAAATATAAACTGAGGCTACATTCAAGCGCGGCAGCGCGTTTCAGCAGCTGCTTCTACCATCTGGATGGGCCTAACCGCCTGTTACGGATCGACTCGACCTAACTGCTGTGTTTACAAATCTACGAAAGCGAAAGCAGCAGCCGCGCAACAGCAGTGTGCGCACGCAGGGCTGCCACGGCATCATGGGAACTGTAGTAAAAAAATAATAAACGGCGCTTGGATGTTTGTTAAGGAATAGTGCTGTCTGTTTTTTTGGCATGCTTTTATCGGCTTTAGCTGAAAAAAATAATTAAATATAAGGCATACGATTTTTGTGGTCTCTTTAAATTATAAATATTACAAAAGTAATAGAAATGTGGTAGAATATTTGACGTATTTTTTCCTGTATTTTTCCCGTCCATCACCTAAAATGACACATAAGACAATTTTAAATAGTCGTAGCCTGGGGTATTTTGTGTTATATGCTAAATAAAGTAATAAATAGCCTTTACTCTGGACACGGATTGTATGACGTGCTAAATTTATATATGTATATATATATTTAAATTACTTATTATATGTCCACAGTAATTTGCATTGATAACTAAAGCTAACATGGCTGCCACTGAAAAACCTGCACTGACTGGTCTGAACAGTGGCTATGCTGCAAGGCAGCTATGATGAAGAGCAGTTACCACCAGATGGCGACATTATAACACACAAGCTTAACTTACGCCTGCCTTTATCTACAATGATAAAGCAGGCGAGGTGTTGATGTGCTTGTTAAAGCAGTGTGCTGGAGATATTATTATTGGGCAATAACCTCATTCTTGCCACTTTTCTGGCAGAGTCTTTAAAATTTGTATTCTTGATACACTGACCATGAATACAAGCCACAGTGTGGGGCTGGCGCTGGTGGGGAAATTGTATTTCTTTTCAGTACCAAATCATATCCTGGCCAGAATAGCCATCATTGATACAAAAGTGTCATTATTTATAAAATTGGTGCAGGAAGCTGCTACTGCATACATCATTAATACCACTGTATAGTTATGGTAAAAAAAATAAATAAATAAAGTACATCCTCTGTCATTTCTAAGGTTTTACATATCGGGACATAATAAAGAAAATATCAGGTACTTAGCAGATCTTAAAAATAGGTAAATACAACTTCAGTTGAACTACAAAACATATATATTACATATTATATTATACATATTACACTGTCATTATTTATTTAACAAGAATTAAGCCAAAATGCTGATGCAGTCCTGTGAAAAACTAAGCGCACCCTTACTGCTTCCATAGAAATTAAAAGGGTAATTCACTTCAAAGCTGAAGTTTTGGCAGTTTGTTGGTCTGGAGCATTCAGGTGTGTGTTAGCTCAATGCCACAATCTTCTCAGAAGTTGACATCCCAGCAAATTCACCCCAAGCTCAGACCGTCCAATGCTTAGAGGAATTACGAGAAACCCAAGAGCTGCATTTCAGACTCTGCAGGCTTCAGCTGGCATGTTAAATGTTAAAGTTCATGACAGTACAATTAGAAAATGACTGAACAAGTATGGCTTGTTTAGAAAGGTTGCCAGGGGAAAACCTCTACTCTCTAAAAAGATCATGGCAGCACGGCTTACGTTTGCAAAGCTGCATCTGAACAAACCACAAGACTTCTGGAACAATGTCCTTTAGACAGACAAGACTAAAGGGGAGATGTTTGGCCAGAATGCACAGCACCAAGTTTGGTGAAAACAAAACAGCACAAAATATATCAGCATAAACATTCACTTCATACCAACTGTCAAGCAAGGTGGTGGAGGGGTGATGATAAGGAGTTTCTTTGCAGCCACAGGACCTGGGGCCTGTACTATGAAGCAAGTTCAGTCCAGAATATTTTTCCATTATCTGGCCTCAATTACCCTAACATTGGCAATCAGGATAAGCAGTCACATGAAGTTAGTTATCAACTCATTAAGTTAACCCAGGGTTTCCCCTGCATGTTGACATGAAAAAGGTGGGGCAAGCAGTATCTGACCACTTAAAAACATGGTGTAGTGTACTGGCAGCAGAGCGGCTGATTCAATTCAATTCAATTCAATTCAGTTTTATTAATATAGTGCCAAATCACATCAACAGTTGCCTCATGGTGCTTTATATTATAAGGTAAAGACCCTACAGTAATACAGAGAAAACCCCAACCATCAGACAACCCCTATGAACAAGCACTTGGCGACAGTGGGAAGGAAAAGCTCCCTTTTAACAGGAAGAAACCTCTGGCAGAACCAGGCTCAGGAAGGGGCAGCCATCTGCCGTAACTGGTTGGGGGTGAGGGGAGGAAGACAGGACAAAAGACACACTGTGGAAGAGAGCCAGAGATTAATAATAACTAATACAATTGATGATTTTACTGGTTTTATAAAGGAAGATTAAACTATAACTATAAATATACATCAATATCACTACTCTATTATTAAGACATGGGAGAAACTGATGGATTATAATTGAGTATTTCATTAAATGAGTGAAATGAATGTTTAAAATACAGTTTAAGTTTCTATTCTTCCAGCTGCAGCCTCAGTGGTGTTTGATGGTCTGAGAATAAAGAATAAATTTAAAACCAGAATTCAAATGTAGGCTTAGTTTACATGTAAATTTGATATAAGGTCAACTAGTACAAACAGGCATCCAGTTTTAGGATCATATATTAATACTTACAGAACAATAAAACTGGAAAAAAAGAATAAAGTTGCATCATCTAAAAATCTATCTTTATTACTGATGTTTATAAGGGAAAGATAAAGACATTGGACACAATTAAAAAACTTTAGATCCTCATACTTTCTGCACACAGAGGTCTGAGGGATCTTCTAGAAATGGTTATGTTATTTTCTCGAGAATTGATTGGTCATTAGGTGGTGATTTTGTACCTGTTGATCTCTAATCTTGCTACCATGGCAGCATATTACCATGTCAATACACCCCGGTTATAAGTGAATCACCTCTGTAGTACAGAAAACCCAGGGTTAAACCTGAAGTTACCCGGATAAGATCACCAGGCACCTTGAGTCATTGAGTCGACAATGAACTCCACTGTATACTAAAATATTCTAGAGTCAAATGTGAGGCCATCTGTCCAACAGCTAAAGCTCAGCCCAAACTGGATCGTGCAACGGGACAATGATCCCAAACACAGCAGCAAATCTACAACAAATGGCTGAAAAATAAAAAGAATGAAGGTGTTGCAATGGCCCAGTCAAAGCCCAGACTTCAACCTGATTGAAATGCTGTGGCAGGACTTAAGAGAGATGTGCATAAATGAATGCCTGCAAACCTCAATGAACTGAAACAACACTTTAAAAAACAGTGGGCAAAAATTCCAGTGTAATATGTCATGTGTTGTTGTTCATCTGAGGTTCCATTTACCTAATTTTAAGACCTGCTATGACCAGATGATTTATTATTATGTCCTGATACATACAATAAACCTTACTTTCTTTTTCACATGGTACGCT
>VUQS01020175.1:5952-16587 GCA_015108495.1 Heterochromis multidens
GAGACACCCCCCCCCCCCCCCCCCCCCCACCCCACCCCCACCCCACCACCCCCTTGCTGCTTTAGGCAACTGTCAGCCTCCTGTTCACCAGCCCACCTCATATGCACAAGTGCAGCTATAAACACACTGACATGACACCACGTTGGACGAGGCTGCAGCATAAAAGGTTGCAGATAGTTCCTTGCATCTGCAGGAGGTGGTGATTCCCTCTGTGTTTCATGACAGATGTGTCACTGAACTACTCGTTCACTGTACCTCACCAGCGGCTGCTTTTGAGGATTCTGAGCTAGTCTCAGTAGGTAGGTTATTATCCATGGTGCTGCTGACAGAGTCCTAGAGTCAATAATAATCTTGTCATTTTTCTGTGTGAACCAGAGGGAGGGATCCACTCATTTGCCAAGTAGTATATAGAGGGCTTCATATCACGCAGACACATGTAAGTGTGTGCAAATGCACACACATGCACAAGCCCTGAAGTTCTGACTGAATAAGACACAGGTCCTGTGCTTTCAGATCAGGCTCACATGCAGGCTGCTTGGTGTTCAACACTTTCTATGTTAGTACACAAGAGTCATATATTAAGCCCTCAGTGTTCATAGAAATGTGAAATATTTAAGTTGACTGCAGTATTTTGATTGCTTTTATACAGTGCTGTGAAAAAATGATTTGCCTACGTGGCCCTATGTGAAAAAGTAATTGCCCCCTAAACCCGATAAGTGGTTGTGCCACACTTTGCAGCAAGAACTGCAATCAAGCATTAAAAGTAGCTGGCAATGAGTCTTTCACATTGCTATGGAGGAATTTTGGCCCACTCTTCTTTGCAGAATTGTTTTGATTCAGGCACATTGGAGGGTTTTAGAGCATAAAAAAATAGAAGGGGGCAAATACTTTATCAGAACACTGTATACTTCAAAAATTCAGTTTGTCTCATAAAAAAGTGTTAATATTATCAACTATGTCACATTTAACGAAAGTAAATGAATATATGTCTATTTGCTATCACTGTGAACTGTGCTTGTGTGTTTTCTGTTTTTATCCATTGCACTTCATTAATTAATTAATGAATAAACCTTTTAATTTAAACAAAAATATAAATAATTTCAACTTTTCTCAACTTACTGGAAAGAGAAAGGCTGCAGGGTTAAAAGCAGCACACACTGGGATGTGCATCTTATATTTACCATCATAACTACTTCAAACAGAAATGTGTCCAAGTATGGAGAAACTATTTTACTACCCAAACACAAATCAACTTGTGGAAGTATAATCAGGATTATCCATGCCTAATGCATCAGCATCCCCTTTCATTCGAATACTGATCATTGTCACACTTCATTGTTACTCTTTCCAAAGCAAAACTATCTGCCAGAGTTGTTTCATTATTCTTCATGTAACAACAGTACATCAGCAGCTGATCATAGACCCTGAAATTTTTAGATGTAAACCTAATGTGTTAAAACAAGGAAAAAAATTCCCACGTTCTGTCACATATTTCTCAGCCTTTTCTGTGAACAGACTGCAAAATGGCTAACACTAATGCTAATAATAAGCTGCCTGTACCCTTCAACAGAAGGATAGACCATGTGTATCTGTGCTTGCAAAATGGCATTACTCAATGAAGTGAACAGCCACAGTAAGCTAATTTATTTAGCAGTTCACTGAGTTGCAGTGTTAGGGTACAGTATGATTGTCCTCAGTAGCTACTGTTGATGTAATCTGCATGCAGACAATAGCTTATATGTCCACAATATTGTTATGAAAACAAACAAACAAACAAACTGTATTTTAGCTTTTATTAATTTCTTGGGCTCAAAAGTGACATGAAAAGCTATTTAATTATTTGAACAATGGAAATGTACTAAAAATGAGAACTAATTAAAAAAAATATGGAGATGGGAGTTAGGATACAACACAATGTAAATGTAACACAAAGTAAATATATAATTGATCACAGAACTGAAACTGTGTACCCTCATGAATTTCTTCTGGATCAACAAAAATCAAAATAATTGCAGAATTAAAGGCTTTACCATTATTTTTTCTATTTCATACCTGAAATTAGAAATTAACAATTCCTTTTTTGGTCAGAGAACTAGTTCCATTACCATTGCTTTCTCAGGCAGTCTCAGTATTGATTTAAATTGCAATCGTGCCCTGAACAAGAAAGCAGTATCAGAATCAGCAGGCTGCTGACAAACATCATGCTGCAGAGAAATAAAGAGAAATAAAAATCACTTACTTGTGAAGACTGAAGTGAAAAATACTATGAGTCACCCTTCAAAACATCAGCAGTCCAAAAACATGGATTCTGACTAATCAAAGGCTCTTTTATTAAGCCTCTGAATCCTTTCTTAAAGATTTTAATCATTTTAAAAGAATCACAAATCATCCTTAATTTTAGAAATCTACTTTAATTATTTGTTCATATCACCAAATGTGGTCCACCAAAACTTCATTTTTTCATCCATTCAGTGGGTTTTTGTTTTGCTTTGTATTTTCTCCTTGACACAAATTATAAACTGTGTTGAAATGTGATAGCACTGATTTTTGTATGCCTGCTGGAAAAGTCTTTCACTGTAGAAAGCCCAGTAATAAACATTAACACTAACTGATTAGAGTCTCTGAGGGGAGGAATTAACCTATGTAAAATGGATAAAAGTAGTTAGGGAAAAATCCTCTGGTCTTTATTATACAGGAAAAGAAAACAAAGTCTTTTCCACATTATAAGCAATGCTCCCATCCATGCTGATTTGACCTTGAGCAAAACAACAAACTCCTACCTGCTTCTGGCACTTTTATGCACTGACCCAGTTGGTGAAACAGTAATATGTATATGTCTAACATAGTGGGCAACTAGCGCTTTTCAAAAAGCACTTTTTCCCGTTCATCAGTTTTAGTACATATATTCAATTTGGCAGTTATTTAGCTAAATGAGCTTCAGCAGTAATCACTAGTGTCACAGCTCCAGAATCAAATCTATGTTAAATTAATTCCCCAAAGCTTTGGGTATCATCCATCTCTGAGCTTCCTTCTGTGGACAAGTTTGGTTTTATGACCTAGTTTATGTTTCTTTCTTTCTTTCTTTTTATGTGCAACACATTTACATCAGGTAATACTGGGGCAGGATGAGCTGCTGCTTCTTATGCAGAGTTTGATCTCGACTCTGCGGTCAGCTCATCATGCCTAAATGGTGTTTCCCTGGCAACATATTCCCTATAAGAAATGCTGATGAAGGCAGTGGAGTGAGTGGATTGGAGATCTCTATCTGGAAAATCATTCACTGGTTGCAAGAGCTTATGATGATGATAACAGATAACTAATATTTTAGACTTTAGGACACAACTGTCACACTAATGGAATTCAAGGCAGAAGTAGTGACTATTTCAATAGCAAGGACAACATATAGTCAGTCACTGCTTAAAAACAGGATAAAACAGTCACCTGGCTACTGGAGGTTGATAGGAAAGGAGATGACACTGAAAATTCTAGAGATCAAACCTATTAACCTTTTTCCATACAGTAAGAGCTTTGTGACACCAGCCTTCTCAGTTTAGTGATGCAAAAATCTCATGGAAAGCTGTAATAATAATAATAATAATAATAATAATAATAATAATGAAAAAGAAACTGCGCCCCCCAAAAATCAATTTGAATGAGTATACAATATTGTGCAAGTCTTGAAACACCACTCAGTTCATTATATTTTGCTTGCAAGGAGTCCGACTTTCTTGTAATTCTTTTACATTTTTTGTATTTATGTATTTATTTTTTAAACTGTCTTGAGCAGTAGTTTGCCAGGCTTTATGAATGTTGTTCAAAGTTTTTCTTTGAACATTGACTGCTTTTACAATCATTTTCAGTCCAGTACTGGTTTCAGAGCAATGTTTTTTTGTTTGTTAAGCCATTTGACACCGATCTATGAATCATTCAAGTACTAAAAAAGGCAGCTAAATCAATGCATAAACCAATGTGTCTACACATAACAGATATTTTCGCAAAGAACCTATTTTAAATTGCATCTTTAGGCACTTTGTTACTAGCTGGCTGTTACAAAACACATCATGCCAAAAAATAAAAAATGCCAAAGATATGACAGACATAAAATAGTATTTTTGCACCAACAAGTTGATTCCCTGTGAGCTATTAGTCAAAAACATGGCATATCTCAGCATGGTGTACAATGTCTTTAAAAAAATCTGGGGAAACAGGAGGACAAAAGAAGTGGCAGTCCTAAAAAAACTATTTACAGCAGATGAACTGTATCTGAAAGTCATGTCCTTAAGAAATAGGAAACAATCCAGCAAAGATATGACATAAAAGCTGAGAGATGCATCTGGCCCATCAGTTGATCTGTTTAGTGTTCACTGAAGGTTCATCAGAAATGGTCTCAGTGGAAGGGTGGCTGTCAAGAAACCATTCTCAAGGAAGGGAAACAGGGAAAAATGGCCGAGGTATGCTAAATTACACAAGAACTGGACAACAGGTCTTCTAGAGTGATGAATCCAAATTTGAAAATGGTTCAAATCGTGGTAAATATGTATGGAGGATCTCAGTAGAGAGGTACAACACTGAGTGTCTCTAACCATGTAAAACACAGTGGAGGCTCTGTCATGGTTTGTATTTCAGCCAGTAGTGTTGGGGATCTTGTCAGGATTGATGAAATTATGCATACAGAAAAGTACCGTCAGATTTTAATCCACAATGCAATACTACCTGGAAAGATTCTGATTGGCAACAGCCTCATTTTTTCAGCATGACAATGATCCTAAACATACTACCAGCACAGTAAAAGCATACCTGGATACCTGCTACACTATTAATCATGAATTGACCTCCTAGAGCCCAGACCTCAATATTATTGAATCAGTATGGGATCATTTTGATAGCAAAAGGCAGCCAACCTCCAAAGAAGAGCTTTGAACGTCCTTCAAGAAGCCTGGAGAACTATTTCTGAAGACTCCTTAAAGAAATTAAAAGAAAGCTGCTGAAGAGAGCTCAGGCTGTGTTGAAGAATAAAGGTGGTCATCCCAAATATTGACTTTCAAGCTCATTAGAAGTGTTCAAAGTCTGTTTTTGCCTTATATACTGTATTTCCACGTAAGTCTGCACATGTTTCAATAGATGCATTGATGCATCAATAGATCTGCACCTACTGTACTTCTAGTTTTCCTAGCAAAATATAAAGAAATGAAGGCTAGCTCAAGATTTTTGCACAGTACTGTATATTTGGTCACACCGTACTGACTCTTCTTATTCTACCCTACATATTTTAGGCCAAATCAGATATTGAAATGTCATTTCATTTGGAGTGTTTGGATTTTTGTGATGGATAACAGGGGCACAATATTGTTTGCGTAAGAAACAGGAACTTGCTCTTTCTGTTCTTTGGGACAAAGGTTAGTGCAACAAATCTGGCATGGCCTATATTTGTAAGTATACAAAACTGCCTCTAATCCAAATCTCCAGTGTTTAGGGAAGTGTGTGTGATTTTCAACGTGTGTACATCGATTTGTTAGCTGTGTAATCCTCGATTGTGACAATGGTCAGCGAGATTAGGGGCTAGAGCCACAGCGTCTGTCCTTTTAGGCGGGTAATGGGCAAAAAAGCGTGTTAATTGCCCATGACTGTTGAAAGTAAATTAATTATTGATCGCTCTCTCGACTCCTCTTCTGTACTTACATACCCCTACAAATCCTTTTATCTCCGGCTCAGAGTAAGAACATTTCCTCTTTTCCCATCATTATGCAGGGTGGTGAGCAAGAGGACCACTAGCCTACCTCTTCAACCAAAGCCATCTTGAATTTTGTTCCCGCTTGTAGTTGTGTAGCATGCTGAGCAGGCCTGTCAGAAAATCTTACCTCAAAAGACGCTTACCTTCTTCTCTGATCTCTTGCCACCTCTCTCTCTCACTCACACCTCCTCTCTTTTTTCCTCCTCCTCTCTAATTTTCTAATAGTGTCTCCTTCATGTTCTTGCCTTTCCCGCTCACACTCACACAAACCTACAGCCCACATACTACGCACATGTTCCTGTATACCAGCAGTAGTTACAAATAAATAAGCGAAAATGAATAAAAACCAGTTTTGAGGTCTAAAGGCTGCTTAAATTGATGACAGTGAACATAAAGTTGTGGAAGCAGTACAGACAACAGCATCATTATTCTACCTATTGATTTTCTCCCACTGCTACTAAAAGGAAAAAGCCACCTTGGACTTGAAATGAGATATAAACAAAGTCCAACATGATACAGCTGCATATATTTTTTTCTGCAGCAGTAGATGTCAAAACCCTTTGGATTAAAGCTTTAGTTTGATAACAGTCTTGTGGGTCGTATGAGTATATCTATGTGTAACTAATGTTGAAATGCATCAAATTAGAGGGAGAAATGTGTCAAACCACCAGAGAATGGTGTGAGAACAGCTTCAAAGCACCTTGGTATTGGGTCTACAAGTGTTTAGAACTAAACACTTAACAGATGGAGGACCACCAAGTTCTCCCCTCCATTGCAATGGCCATGATGAACGTTGTTTTCATGCTCATCAAACCATTAAGTGACCCACTGTGACCTATGGATTTGGGCTTTGTCACATGAAATAGACCACTCTCGTCATAAAAGACATGTTTCATGACAGAATAAAGGTGATCGGTCTGAACAACTTTGCAATGATTTGCAGTGACCCTTCTGTCAAAAGGGACAAGTGAATTCAGACCATACTCACTGTAGGTGTCAGGGTTCAGACTCTTCCTTTATCATGTCTGAATGTGTGTTTGAGGAAGCGTGACAGGTGCTGTCATGAAATATACCTATATTTTATCAGCCATCAAAATTCATCTCAAATGAAATCAGAGGTGCAGTGACAGTGGAAGTAGTGTAGGTAGACATTATGTGACAATACAACACTGTCTATATGGTCCTATGCATCATTAAGCAGGTAATTTTAATTCTTTTGTTCTTTAGTGCTTAAAAAAATGCTAACAAAAACACAAAGGCAATAAGCATGAAATATCAATTTTGGTCTTAAGTGAAGGTCCCAAGTATTAAAGAAGTACTGTGACATCTTAGCTGTGGCTCAGATGGTAGAGCAGGTCATCTTCTAATTTTGGTGGTTCAATCCCTGGCTGCTCCAGTCTGCATGCCAATGTATCCTTGGGCAAGATACTGAACCCCGAATTGCTCCAAATGCATTCTTCAGAGTGTGAATGTGTATGAATCTCAGATAGAAAAGCACTTAGATGTAGAAAGAAGTGCTTGGGTGAATGAGACATGGTGTATAAAGTACTCTGAGTGCTCAAGTAGTGTAGAAAAGCACTATATAAGAACCAGCCCATTTATCTTTTGAAATATTATTTCCAATGTTACATTCATATTAGTCTCTTTAAACAAAAGCTGGTGAGGAGGTAATTTGCGTGGCTTAGTATAAAAATCACCGAAAGATGGAAATCGTTATCCTGATTTTTTGTATCACTAGAACACTGTGACGTCTTAGAGGTTTAGCTGGCTGCTAGAGACCTCACAGTGTCACCAAGGGAAACCTTACCCATTTAACCAACTACAACTTGACATTTTCCATCCTAGTGTTTGCATGGATGAAGAAAATAGAAGGGCTAGTAGCTGTATTTTCCTCAAATTTTAGGAAGCTAGTCTATTTCTCCTTGCTTCAGTCTTCGGTCATGCTTTGCTTTGTTAAGGTGAGCTAATTGCTCTTGGGTTGACCTACATAATTAATGCACAGATATTTTAGAGGTATTGATCCTCTATGAAACCAAATAACCCAATTTCCATAAAATGTCCATTCCCTAAAGGTTCATCCTCTGATGATTTCTTTAAAAAAATCTCAGCTATTGACAGTCAAAGTTGGAGCCCATTTTGTTAACCTCAGCAGCAGTAATTTCTCACAGCTGAATTTAACATTCATGCTAACAAAATTCATGCCTGTAATGATATGATGTCAGCAAATGTAATTAACGATGAACATGCTAATAGGAAAACTTAGCTGGGGTCTGTCAGGCACCGTACATTGCCATACATTGCAGAGATCTAATGGAGCACAAGAGTTTAAATACATATGTGTGGAATATGAAGAGGATATGTGAGATTGTTTACACGCCTAGCATAACCAAGAGAACCAAAATATACTTTTCAAACCTTTGGATACCAACATGCTGCCATCTAGCTTGTTAGCTATAATGATGTATAGCATATAACAGCACAAAAAAAAACCATTCAGTGCTTGCATGCATTTAAAAAGTGTCCATGCTGTCAGTTGGGGTCAGGAAAGTGACTCATAGCAAAATTGTTGTGAGTATATTTGTAGATTCTGTGAAATGTAATGTCTGCTGTTGTTGCCACATAGAAAATAGCTCAATGTGATGTACTGTGACATATATCTGACTACAGGAATAGAAAGCCCACACTACAAAAATTGAACCCAGAAAAACAGTAGCTGGTATTTCATGTCTGACTCGGTCCTGTTGCACTGTAACTGGTGTGTGTGTGTTGTACTTGAAGTTGCACTTGCTTTAATGCACCCACATGACTTTGATAGTCACTTGCTGAATGTTCCTGCATCAATGTCACACATAAAATTCAACTCACAGTCATTGGTCTTGGTGACTTGAGCTATTCCCATTCTGACATATTTATCATTAAAGGACCTTGAATCCTCCTGTAGCATTTTTACTATGATAATTGAGAGAGAGATTTAGACAGATTTCAGGCTTTTCTGTGCCCTCGTGTTGGCAGGGTGGTGTTCATCTCTTTGAGGCTGGGATCTTTATGGTGATCTAATCTCTTGCATTTAGGGTTTTGGTCAGTTGAATTATATCCTTTCACTTTCTGAACAAGAAAGCAATTTCTTTTTGGCTGAGGTTTATGCACTGAACCATTTCACTGACTTGCCTTAAAGAAAGTTAGAGGCAGAGTTATCTATCTGATGACTAAGTTATTTCTGTTGAATCGTGTGTATTTTTGTCTTCTATTGTCTTTGAAAGCAAAAAGAAAACTGATGTGAACATTGTATAGAAACTTGATAAATATAACAACAATCCACTATACAGTGCAGCAATCCTTTTGGATTCAGGGGATCCACCAAACAGCTAATAACCAACAACAATAGCAGCTAACTAAGCCATTGAGAAGAGCATGTATTATTATTAGTGAAGAATATAGTTTTCTATTAGTATATCTATGTTGAGGAGTGACAGTATAAACAACACTGGCACTGATTGTAGCACAATGAAAAACACAATTCCAATTACACAGAGAACATTAACACTGTTTTTTATCATTTTCCAATCTCCTCTGTCTATAAGACACAATGTCTGAAATATTAATATATCACATTCTTGTTTAATGCATTTAGCCTGGGATTTTAAGATATTTAACAGTGTGTGAGGACATATAGAGAAGATGATATGTCTTGACGAAGATCATTTTACTGGATATAAATCTATGAATATTTTCCTGTGACATGTATGAAAACATTGTATGTGAACCGAAGGATATGCCGGTATACATTTACATCTATTCCCTGAATCTTGTTATTCCATGGATGTTTGTTGGGTAAAGGGTTCCCTTTGTCATTCGTTCTGTCATATTTTTCCATTACATGACCCATGAATGATTCAGGAGCCACTGTGTTTGTTGCAAACAGTCATTCATTTTTCATAGCAGCTTTATCTTGAAAAACCTCTTCTGTCCTGGCCCACCCTGCTAGAATGTGGTTGCATTTTCATCACTGGTGAATGAAGTGTGATGCAGGCATTCTTCTTTTTACATGCCCAGATGTCCAGATGCTGGAATTCTCCTGTTTTCTTTAATGGCATTTCTATAATAAAGTCAGTATGATAAGAGGGGCAACGCAATTCAACTATCTATATTCAATTTTGTGTAATATATTGGGCTATTTATATATTACAGCTATTTGTAATATTTTGTAATATATTGTATTATTTAATATTGGTATTTAAACTTGTTAATTACTGTTCTTACTGTCTTGGAGCAACTGTGACCACATAATTTCCTCTGGGATTAATAAAGTATTCTGATTCTGGTAAATTGCTCGCAAGCTTGAAATCTACACCTCTTTGAAAAAGATGATACTAAGTTTCACACACATAAACATACACAGCACACATATAAATATAAATTTTTACTGGTTTGTGTATCTTCTGCAGCAAGCCCACATGGTTTATTTTGCCCTAACCACACATGCAAATGCTTTTCAGTGGGAAGAAAAATGCATATGCATCAGTAATTGACTGTGCGTGGATATATGCTCTTAGGTGTCTGTTGAGTCAGCCTCATTTGAAGCCATTTCCTGTACAGCTGCTCTGGATAAGTAGCTATTTTCTGAATGACCAAAATATCAAATGATATAAATGCCTTATATAAGAGGTGCGGTGTTAGAAAGAGAACCACAGTGGATTCTCAGACCTAAAGTTATTAGTCAAGGTATAATACAACCACACATCAACTTTTCACGGCTGTGGCTTATCACAAAATAAACACTATACTGAACTGAGACGTTTATACTGTAGTGTAATTGAATTTTGACCTCAGTAACAGATATAGAGCTGCAATGTAGAAGCAACCTAAGAAGAGATGGGATTGTGTGCAGTGGGGCCATCCAAAAA
>VUQS01020176.1:5748-16515 GCA_015108495.1 Heterochromis multidens
AGAGGTCCAGCGCTGTAAACTTGTAATTTGAACTGCTGAAAGAATTAAAACTATTAAAAGACAGTCACTCTCCTGTATTCCTTAAGAAAAAATAAACGACCACGACCCAACACCATCTGTCACATATATCCTCTGTTCTTAGTGATTTTAAATACTGTAAATTTGCTTTGACTTGATGAGTATTTTGTCTATTGTTATCATTTTTAACTTTTGTGTAAGGTGACCTTGAGTGTTTTGAAAGGCGCCTAAAATAAAATGTATTATTATTATTATTATTATTATTATTATTATTAAATGCTGTTATATTAATTTTGCACTAATTAAAATGACTTTTTGTTGTTTTTTAAAACTAATATTTCTTTACTACTTTTTTATGGCCCTGATTTCATCCTAAGGTACGTTATCTAATGTGAAATATTATGTCACTTGAACATGTAGTATAAAAACCAAATAAAAGTACAGACAGTTTCCACTCACCACTAGTGCTGAGATGTTGGCCTGTGGCTGTAACAGGGATCAGAGGAGATCTAGTGGTTGCTGTAGCCATCTTTGGGTCACTGGTGGAAAACTGCAGACCGGAGGGAACAGTTGTGCTCTCTGATGAGGGCTTGTTCCCATTTCTTGTCGTGGAGTACACTGCTGTTCTACCATGTCTGATCCAGCTGGTTGTTGTCCCTAGCACATGTGTTGGTCCTTGAACAGTATGTGAACTGACTGTGGTTGTGTGGTGGGATCTTTTTGCTGTGACAGGAATGGGACTTTTGTTACTACTGAGTAGAAACAACATTCAGTTCAGGGAAAGTTAAAATTCATGCTGACATGTGACCAAACTGCAAAACACACATCTTTTTCCCTATTAGAATAGAGGAAACTAGACTTTTTAACAACACAGAAAGAGGAAATTACATGGGTCAGCCCTGCTTTTTTTATTGTATTTTATTTTTGGTCAAATGAGTTTCGCAGTCTGGTACTATGGACTGTTTCATGGTGCAATTCATGAAAAAAAAAAACCCCAGTGCTTTCTGTGACGACACGACTATACAGTCGCTGTTCCTCAAATTGAACACTTTATGCAGAAGTACTTCACAGTAAATAAGTCATGGTTAATAAAATGGACAGTTTTACTCTTTAAATATTTTAGACAGACTGTTGTTATAGTGTGCTTCTCTAAAGTTGTAGGTACTGACACCAAGAAAGAATAAAGATACTCACAGTCTCGCCCAATTTTTACAAATTCCATCAGAGGTTGTAAATGTGCAGGGTGGTGAACAAGACACTTCACAGTAACTCTTTTCTCCACTGAGAGAATTTCTATCATCCCAATGGAGGTGTATTTTTTATTTTCCTGTTGGAATTGGGTATGAGCTGTGGAATGGGACAGATGTCATTAGCATCAACGTACACCATTGCATATTTAACCCATGATGCATGTAAACTACTCTTCTGTGGAATTCAAAATAAAATTTAAAATCTTCCTTGTTTAAATTTATTTTAAAAGAACATTTGAATGTTATGACTGTTATTCAGTCCCACCATAGTGGAAAACATTCCAGAAACTGTGGGTGATACCATCATCATGACATGAGCCCACTCTGTGGTTGCTGTCACAAATTTTAATACACCTACAAAAGTGTAAATGCCACAACACAACAAAGTGTTAACACTCCTGCTATTTTTGTTTATAGAGGAAAATTCATAAACTTGTAAGATTTTATTTTATGATGATTATCCATCCATCCATCCATCCATTCTTAATGCCTACCCCAGCTGACTTTTAGGCAAGAAGCAGGGTACACCATGGATCGGTCCCCGGTTTTAGGATGATTACATTCTATTTATTATCATCAAAGATAAACCTTACCTAGTATCAAATGCATTCACTTATTATGCTTATTCCAAGCTAACTGGTCTTAAATTGAACTGATTCAATCTATTATTCAAGAAACAGGTTAAAGGGTTGCTTTTGAGAATTTGAGCTTTTGTACTTCCATAACGTCTTCTTTTAGGCTAGTGAGGGAAACGTTCAAAATACACATATAGCCCTTTTCTCTATACTACATCTTTTGGGCATGTATGCAAATTAGCAAACATTTAATGTATTACCATTTAGGCATTATAATACATAAATGTGAGTAACCAGGTGGGAAAGGTTTCACGGTGAGATCTTCAAGGCGATATCTCCTTGTTTAGTGAGCCTAATTCAACTTTTTAGACAATCCAGTGGGAACAATACTGATTGATAGGCCTTAGTGAGTTACTTAATTTTTTTAAAACTGAAATTAACAACCTCACTTTCTTCCAACTTACCAAGAAATTCACACCCCTCATCAATTTTCCAAGAAATCTGAGGAGCGAAGTGGTTCCCCTCAGCAGTGCATTTTATGAAAATCTTTCCTTCATGCTTTGTTTTTGACATTTTGGGATAACCTTGAGAAGAATCAACACAAAAAAAACCCACCAGCTTTTATGAAACAAGATCAATATAGTGGTAGTGGAAAGTAATAGTGTTGGTAATAAGGATAACTGTCAAAGTCTTATCTTTGGTGTCTCCGTCAACAGTAAATAAAAAGAAAGATTCAAGATAATACTTACCTAACACTGTCACCTCCACTTTCTTTTCTGTTGTTTGGTGGCCATATTGAGAACATGTGTAATTGCCTCCATCCTTAAAGGTCACACTGGAAACACTGATGGAGAATTCTGACTCAGACAGTTTGTCGATGCTGTAGCGTTTGTCCCTTAAGACTGGGAAAAACATTTTTTTTAAGTTTTTTAGTATTTGCCATTCACCAAAGATTCTTGCAGTTTTGGCCCAAACATTTGCCACTTTTAGTTTCTGTTTATACATTTATTAGTGGGACTGAATATGCTATTTTCACCTTGATTGTGATTGAAGAACATAATATATCCTTCAGGGTTTTTCCAGTCCACATGGATCTTGTCAGCATTGGTAATGGGACAGCTTAAGCTGAGTTTCTGACCTTTTAGCACAGTCACACGCTGCCATACTGCAAGTGAAACTGCAATCAAATAAAAGGAACTTTGACTTTATTAAGAAGTCACTTTAAGAGCACAATGTGATAATACATGTAACATTTCCTAACATGGTAAAAACAAGTGAGCAACCATTTATTGGAATTAAAAAGTCAAGAGTACACACAGAGATGTCCGAAGTTAAACCTTTGTTTTTCACAGTCTGACTCATCTCTTCCACCTCTGCCACTGGCCTGACACTGTGTGTGTGTGTGTGTGGAGGAGGTGTGACAGGAAAGAAATGCTGTTCATCGCAGCTACAAAAGAAGCAGCCCCCCTGTTACACATCTAATGCATTTCTGTTCTAACAGGAAGTAATGTGGTCAGTCTTTTCATGGTGAAAGAGAAAGTAGGGCGGGTGTGAGGAAAAAATATACATTTGCTGTAGGTTGTTCATGGGGGCTTTGGGTGCTTTTTCTTTTCTGTGGGGTAAGAATAACCAGCTGTTTGGAAAACACATTTGGTGGGGGCACATTGACACCAGGACAGAGGTCATCGAAATAGTTTCGCAGTTTGTGTGCTAGTCATGCTATTACATCAACTGAACTTTGAAACAAATGAATGACCACCAATAAGTCATTTTTATGTCTCTCTAGGCTTTGGTTGTCTCTGTTTCTTTTTTAAATTTAATTTTTATAGCCTGATTTATACAGAAAATGTAGTTCCTCAGTAAGTATTCTATGTAAATTAAAACATATGCATCACATAAGAGCAAATACCATGACATACACTGCATACATTCATACATAAACATGTCTGCATGCATATATTATGCCCTCCTAAAGAAAGTAAAAATATAAATCTACTGTTAACATACTTTTGGACATACAGTGTATATAACATTTGAATACATTTATACATGTTTACATGTTGTGTGCATATATACAGTATGAAAAAAAGCTAAAAAGCTAAAGCCAGTCTCATTTGCCTTTCTTGTCTCATTGTAATGTTTTGATCTGTATTGTTATGCCTAAAGTACCAAAAACATCATTTTCAGTCTATTGCTAGCAAACATTAAAGGGGCAGTCTACATACATACTCTACTAGAATGTAGTAGAATGAACTGTGCTAAAGGATTTTCATTTTATGTCAGTCATTTATCACAGTTGAGATGTTGTGAACTGCTTCAATATACAAACCCAGTTCAGAAAATGTTGGGAGTATGTAAAATGTAAATAAAAACAGAATGCAAAAATTTGACATCACAAACCCTTATTTTATTCACAATAGAACAAAAAAAAAACATATGTAAATGGACTGATTCTTATATAGTGCTTTTCTACTCTCCCGGAGTACTCAAAGCGCTTAATACAACATGCCTCATTCACCCATTCATACAAGCACTTTTTTTCTATGCTTAAGTGCTTTCATATTCACACTCCGATGGATGAATCAGAGAGTAACTTGGGGTTAGTATCTTGCCCAAGGATATTTGGCATGCAGACTGGAGCAGCCAGGGATCAAACCACCAACCTTCCGATTAGTAGATGACCTGCTCTGCGTCCTGAGCTACAGCCACCCCATGTGAAATGTTTAAACTGAGAAAATGTACCAAATGTACCAAAATATTGGCTCATTATAAATTTGATGGCAGTAACATGTCTCAAAAAAGTGGTGATAGGGCCACGTTTACAACTGTGTAGCATCCCCTCTTCTTTTAAGAGCAGTCCATAAACATCTGGGAACTGAGGAGAGCAGTTGCTGGACTTTCGAGAGAGGAATGTTGTCCGATTCTTGTCTGATAGGACTATAGCTGGTCAACAGTCCTGGGTCTTCTTTGTTGTATTTTTTGTTTAACAATGCGCCAAATGTTTTCAGTTGGTGAAAGGTCTTGGCTGCAGGCAGGCCAGTTCAGCACCCAGATCTTCTCCTACGAAGCCATGCTGTTTAGAATGCTTTTAATAGCACTGATGGTGTCTTTCCAGATGTGCTCCTCTTTAGACCAGAGGATACGACGTCCATGTTTCCAAAAAGAATTTCAAATTTCGATTTGTCTGAACACAAAACAGTTTGCCACTTTACGTAAGTCCATTTTAAATGAGCTTTGGCACAGAGAAGACGACAGTGTTTCTGGATCAGGTTCACATATGGCTTCTTCTTTGCATGGTAACCAGTTACCCTAATTAGTTGCAAAATGTTCCTCTAGCTGTTTCTTTTTAGTACCATTGGTACCTTTTGTTCCCCCATCCCAACTTTTTTGAGACATGTTGCTCCCATCAAATTCAAAATAAGCTTATTGTTTTCATGAAATGGTATAATGTCTCAGTACATTTGATATGTTTTCTATGTTCTATTGTGCATAAAATATGGGTTTAAAAGGCTTCCAAATTACTGCATTCAGGTTTTATTTCAATTCAATTCAATTTTATTTATATAGCTCCAAATCACAACAAAAGTCGCCTCAAGGCTCTTTATATTGTAATGTAAAGATCCTACAATTTATGCAGTGTCCCAACTTTTTCAGAATTGGGTTTGTAAATAAAAATGAATTCAGTTCAAGTGAACATGAGCAAACAGAAATCCAAACACAAATCTATTCCTTTAAAGCATAAATTCAGGCAACAGTGCTTTTTACTGAAAAATGAAACACTTTCTGTAAGAAGCATGAGAGTTTGTAATTCTACCTTAATTTTATCTATATAATAAGCCATCTAAATGTAAAACATCACAAACAACCTCAGAAGGACATGTAGTGGAACATATGTTAAGAATTCCAAAGCACAGTCATCTTACTGTGTTCCTCTGCTCTTTTCAGTGATGTAGGTTACCATCTTATTTTAGCACTTATCAGATCAAACACTGCCAAAGAGTATAAAAAGTAAAAGACTCACCCTGAATGAGTAGCACAAAGACACTAAGCAGTAGTTTTACTTCCATCTCTGTCACGAACAAACACACTGATTCTGGTGCACTTCCTCATCGCTCATCTATTTGTACTCCACCGAGGGACCTTCCATGACATCACAGCTCTGTGGTTTCCCCTAACTTTTTGATTTGAGGGATTCTCATGTGATACTTTACAGTAAAAGTACAAGTTCAGAATTCTTACATTTTGTTTCTGTTTGTAGTTTTATTACCCAACAATTATTTTTGGTGATACAGTGAATGCATGTTTAATTTACAACTTGTACATTTTGTGGGTGGCTGTGGCTCAGGAGGTAGAGCAGGTCATCTACTAATCAGAAGGCTGGTGGTTCGATCTCTGCAGACTCCAGTCTGCATGCCAAAGTATCCTTGGGCAAGATACAAAACCCTGAGTTGCTCCTGACGCATTCATCAGAGTGTGAATGTTAGATAGAAAGCACTTAGATGTACTGTAGAAAGGAATGTGTGTGTGAATGAGAAATGTTGTATAAAGTGCTTTGAGTGCTCAGTCCATTTACCGTTTATAGTAGAAGTCCTGAAGAGGAAACATCATATTATTTGTGTTCATTCAGCAATCAGTAACAATGGGGACAGTGGAGGAGCTTTGTCAACCAACTAACCAGCTAGTACTGTACGTTAGTAATTGAGGGTTTGACCTCTTGAACTTCAGGTTGGATTGGCACTGCAGTTCTAACTAGCACGTCAACAAGATTAACTTCTTTCCACTGTTCTGTGGCTTCCTGAAGAGAAACAGCTATTTATCAAGACAACAGCTGTTTGAGCTGGAAAGTCTTGTGAAAGCTGTGTCAGGTGGGTGTCAAGGGGAAAATGAAAACCATAGCCCTCACTGTTTGATGATGTTTTCCACTGTAGACTTACCACAGACATTCACTAAACTAAAACAGATCAAGCCTGAATTTCATCAAATCAAATATATGATATTGCAGTGGTTAGGTGCCATTACAGTCTCCAGAAGAAAATGGAAGAATAATTAAGAAGGACAGCCTGTGCGAATCCCTTTATGTTAGGTTTTACCATGTTTCATGTTAAATGGTATGTCAGGTGGATTAAAACAGCTTAAAATGCTGTAACAAACAGTAACATAAAAGATTTGTCAAGTTCCATAATGTTCACTTGTATGTGAGCACAGAAATAAAATGCCTCTTACCCATGCGCCCAAGATCAACAGGGGAGGAGTGATCTTGGCCTTAGGGTCAGCCATGGAGTATGTTAAATCCTGAAAGACAAAAAAAGTTAACTAAGTAGAACAACTAATTTACAAATTATTCACTCTGTGAAACTCAGCATAGGGTTCAGTGTTGCCTAACTATTCTCACTAACTTAACAGTAATGACACTGTAGTGGCACAGAGGGGATCACAGTCCATAGACATACATATTAGGTTAACTGGTGATTCTAAATTGAATGTGGGTGTATTGTGTATTGTGGGTGTATGATTCTCTCACTGTCTCTACGTGTTAGCCTGTCCAAGATATGTACCATCTCTTGTCCAGTGTCAACTGGGGTAGCTGACCCTAAATTGGATAAGCATAAGAAAAAATTTTAGCTGGATAATTATATACAGACAATGACATACATTAGTTCGATAAGGTTTTAGACAATGGCACATTTTTTGTAATTTACCTCTGTAAAATTCTCAAAGAATTTCCCAAATTTGGAATTAATAAAGTAGTTCTAATTTTTTCTTATCTTATCTTGTCTTATTTTTACACCACCACTGTGGATTTTAAATCAAATAATCAAGATGTAATTGAAGTGGAGACTTTAAACTTTAATTCAATGAGTTTCGCAAAAGTTATTTAACAGTTTAGGAATTACAACCATTTTTATACATAGTTTCCTGGCCAGGTGAGACCTGTTCCATGATAAAGCAAGCAGATAAAATATGTGGAGTTGATTCCAAGTATTGAAATCTCAGTATGAGGTCCAAAGAGATGTCATTGCAAGTGAAGCAAGCCATCATCAGGTTGAAAAACAAAGTAAAATGAAAGAGACAGCCAGCTCAGCAACACCAAAAGGCCAGGAAGACCACAGAAGATAACTAAAGTGGATGAATGTAAAATTCTTTCCTTTATTAAGTAAAACCCCTTCACAACATTTAACCAAGGCAACAACACTCTTGAGGAAGTAGATGTATCATTGTAAAAGTCTACAATCCAGAGATGGCTTCATGAATGCAAACACAGACGGTTTACAACAAGGAAAAAACCACTGGTTATACTCAAGAACAGGAAAGCCAGATTAGACTTTGCCAGAAAAAATCTAAACAGTTAATGCAATACTTTTATTTGTTATCTATGGTTTTAACTTTTTGTTAAACTCATAGAATTAAAGCTGAAATTCTGCACTTCAATCACACCTTGATTGTTTGATTCAAAATCCACTGTAGTGGTGTGCAGAGGAAAAGATTTTTTTTAAATGTGTCATTGTCCAAAAACTTCTGGACCTAACTGTAACTGAACTGAGAGCATGGGAGAGCTGAGGCCAAGGGTAAAGGGACTTTCATGTCGGTAAATAAATTAACTGTGTTCAATTTATGGGCACAGGATTAATTCAGGCCAAGTTAAAAGTCCAGTCCTAGTTGTATGTGTCAAAATGCTATCAATGCACCTGCACAGCACTGTGCAGCAGCAACTGTCATTATGTCATTATGATTATGTTCCTTTGCGGATGCCTCTAACTTTCACGTCACATATGATTCATTAAATTTGACTGGAGATGCTGTGAGATCCCGAGACTCCCAGTGCGAGATTTGAGATTCAAAATTGTGGCGCCCGGTGTTTCTGATTAACTGGTTTCGGATAAACAGATGTGCGGTAGATGTGCTTTTCAGGAGCCGCTACCGACAAACCAGGATATAAACACTGAATATTTCGTCTATGACATTTGTGGGGTTGGTTTAAACACAATCCGTCACTCTTATTGTTCTTGACCAATAAAAATTAAAAAACTTTCGACTTTACCTGATGATATTCCCATGCGCGAGGCGACCAAGAAAACGGCAAACAAATATAGGTCACCACACCGATGCTGTTTACAACGTCGCGAAAATTAACGGTTTGGAGAATCTTGTCTTCGTTATCACCCCCCGCATATTATTACGGTGATGTGATTTCAGGGTTGTCACCTCAAACCTAAAGCGTATAGTTTGCATTATCTGACTTAAATGGAGTCCAGTCCATTAGCGCCACCGGTGGAAAAGTGCCATAGCCTACAACCAGATTAACTTGTGACACATCTGCACCTGGCGCTATCGCCACATTTTAATTTCCGTTTCATGCACAATACATTTGCAACTTAGTTGGTTTCGGTTCTTGCTTTTTGCAAATAAACCACTAACTAAATAAAATGCCATCGTGTATTTATTTTCGGCTTACACATCACCAGTCCTAATGTTCAGGATGTTTTTCAAATTACATTTATTCCATAACAAAGAAATATGTATTTAAGAAATATTAGACAGTAATATTTGACTATTGTTATAACATCACAATCTGTTAGCATAGATTCCCCGTGTTTTTGCTTTGGAAATAAATTCAATTTGAAAGTCATCTGAAATGATGGTAGTGCATTTTTATATTGCATTTATGAAACTGCAGTCACCTGGGACAATCATCCAGTGTTTGTTAGGAACACTTGGGGCAAATATAGATAACTGATCTTGGGCCATCAGCACCAGCACACTCTTTCCATAGCCCAGAAAATGTTGAGTAAGCAGACAATGTACAACTAAAAGATATTTGACAAGTGTCTGACAATTATGTCTTCACAGTAATCAGAAAAATCTGGGTTGGGGAATAGAAAAAGATTGGGCCATATAAGCTGTTTTCAGAGAACATTGTAGACTTGGCCCCTGGGAAGGAGTTGGAGAGTGACGTATGTATACTTTTTTTTCCTAATTAGTTGTCACCTTGTTGGAAGGAAATAATTATGTAATTTTTGTATACTATCTGATTTCTCAGACGTTTTATCTGATTTAGTGCTCAGCTCAGAAAAAACAATTATTGTGGGTGATTTTAACAACCATGTAGATGCTGAAAATAGCCTCAATACGAATACAAATACGAATACGAATAACTTTATTGATCCCAGAGGGAAATTCATTTGTCTGACAGGTCATCTGCTATTTATATTGAAATTGTAAAGCCTGATGGCTGTGGGTACGAATGATTTTCTGTATCTCTCCGTTGTAAAATGGAGAGAGAGGAGTCTTCCAGTACTGATGTTTTTTGTTCCATAAAGATGTTATAAAGTGGGTGATCAGAGTTGTTCAGGATGGCTTCTAACATCTTTAGTGTGCATCTTTCCACCACCTCCCCCAGCGTGTCCAGTCTGGCTCCAATTACAGAGCCAGCTTTCCTCACTAGTTTGTCCAGTCTCCTTGCATCCTTGTTTCTGATGCTGCCTCCCCAGCAGACTGCAGCATAGAACAGCACACTTGCCACCACAGACTGATAGAACATCTGCAGCATTTTACTGCAGATGTCAAGAGATCTTAGTTTCCTTAACAAAAAGAGGCGGCTCTGCCCCTTTTTGTATAGTTCGTCTGTATTCAGCGACCAGTCTAGTTTGTTATATAAACCTAGATATTTATATTTTTTTACCACCTTTATGTCCACCCCACAAACTTTCACAGGCTGGACAGGGGGCCTGAATCTTTGGAAATCTACTATCATTTCCTTCATCTTAGAGGTGTTCAATATGACGTTTTTGTGACTCCAGTCGCTGAAGGCTTTTACAAGATCCCTATATTCAGATTCCTGTCCATTCCTGATACACGCCACAATGGTAGTGTCATCCGAGTATTTCTGGATGTGGCAGGACTCAGAGTTGTATTTTAGTAATTTT
>VUQS01020180.1:2170-13068 GCA_015108495.1 Heterochromis multidens
ATAAAAAAAATTCTTTTTTAAAAAAAAAAAAAAAAAAAAAAAAAAAAAAAAGGTTGGAAATATTTTTAACAGACTATATGTAGTAAAAATCCTGCCGGGTGACATTATTTTAATCATTTCAATCCACATTGTTTTAGAGGGCATCAGAAAATTGTATGAGTTTCAGGGCTGAGAATGTTTTAAGTAGCATTATTAATACTGTGCAACATTGCATAGCACGTAATAATAACACAATAACGAGTCTTTAAAGAAACAAAATGCGCCCTTTGTGCTTCACAAGGAAACTTTGTATCTAATGTTAGAGCAAGCAACATGCTAACTGAGTAACGTTAGGCTGCTTATATGTTTCAAATGATAAACCATGTTCGACAAATGATGCCTGCAGAGTTTGGATGTTACGTTCTTGAACATCTTTTACCTCTTTAAAAGAAACTCGACATGCAGTATGTAACTGCAATGACGAACTGATGATGTCCATCTGTAGCCATTTCCTGTGGTGGACTTTCCTGTTTACAACCAACCAAAAACAAGACTCCTGTCATCAACTGATTATTTAGTCAAATGTTTTGGAGGGCAACCCTAATCCTTCAATAATAAAATAATTGTTAGGTTCAGTCCTAATTGAAAGCTGACTATTTCTTTTCTTCTTTTCTGTTTAAAATAATCTTGTTTGAGTGGTTGTTTCAAGTATTTAAAGTTTCGGTCCAGATGTTGACAGTACTTTATACAGCTGCTTGACAGCTGTACAAGAGCTCCTTAAGAAAATAACTTATGTTTTGTTAAATGAAGAAAATGGCACAGGGGGGAATTAATTCAAATTCTCATATAATAGTTATTATAGTTGTAAGTATTTCTCATTTTTACTTGATTTTTATTCAGTTTAGTCTTTGTTTCCAGACTGGGTTTGCTTGTTTAGATTTTACAGTACAAATACGTTTAGTTTTTATTAATTCCAGTGTTAGATTTAGTTGGTTGTTTGGTTTTTTTTATTATAATAAGGCTGTTTTTTGTTTTTGTTTTTTTTTTTTCTAGGGGAAAGTTTTGAGAAGTTGAGAACGGGAATTATAATACAAACACTTGACTCAGAGTCATGTAGACATCCCAGTCTCAATAAACATAACCACCGAACCACCTCATCAGGCTGGCTGTGATGAAAGATTAGACCACAATGTGAGACTGAAAATAAAGAGATTTAACTCTACATTTTTAGTATTTTATTTTAGTTAGTTTTGTAAAGATTGTTTGAATTAATTTCAGTTAACTCAAATGTTTTCCCATACTTATTTTTTTAAGCCTAGTTTTAGTTAACTGTATGAAGCAAATATACTGACATCATGAAACTAGTCATTTAACAAAGTGGATGAAGGCTTTTGGGAAAGCAAGGCTTTAAAATGTACTAATAAAAGACAGACAGGGTGGTCATGTTGGGTAAGAGTTTGTGTGTGTGTGTCTTTTCGTGGTCTGTATTTATTATGACTTAATGAGCTGGGCACCAACAAATCTGCCAAAACTTCATCGGGGAGTTGAGAACTTGCACATACTCTGATTTTATGAATTTACACATCTGCTCGCGCATGCTCTACTATCTAAACAATGCCTTAATTTTGGTCAACAAACATGCTGATGAACTTAAGCGCACACACATACACACACAATTCTGACTCTCTGGGCTCTAATTGGCTGTAATAACCTCATGGACAGGCAGATATCCAGGTGCGTAAATTTGGCTTCCCACAGAGTCTCGTTCTACCTTGCACACACTCACACACCACAATCACTTCCACATGTGTTTGCACTACCGGGACTGTGTGTGTGTATGTGTGTGTATGTGATTGACCATGTGTTTGTCGCTCTGTGTGATTCCTTTCCAGTTGTAAGGGGTCCTGCAGGATAAATAAACAGGCTGATTGTCAGTGGTGGTGTAGAGGGAAAGAAGACAGAGAGGGTGGATGGATTACATTCACCTCCTGTGTTCCCAAGAGGCCCAAACGGCGGACATAGTTACAATTGCGTTGTGATTAATTATCCCATTCCTCCTCCTTCTTAGGTGGTGTTTTTATAAGCTTTGACCCATGTGGAGCCAGTGCTTTGACTACATTGCTAACTTTGAGGCTTTCTCTTCCTTTTGTTTTCACCTCCTTCTCTTCTGTCAACCTCTTTCTCCCTCTTTTTCCTGCTATTCTGTTTCCTGCTCAACCCACCAGGACTTTGAGAAGATTTCAGAGTTTTTCAAGACTAACTACAAGGTGGAGCTGACAGAGAAGGACATGTGTGTGAAGGGCTGGAACTGGGGAACAGCCAAGTTTTCAGGTAAAAAAAAAAAAAAGATTAATACTGCTGACACAGAATCACTACATTAGTAATGTCTAAAAATGATAAGTGGGGTGAAGAACAACAGTAAAGCTGAGATGATTAGTTTACTCTACACTGTTTAACATCAACTCAAATTAGTTATAAAGAGGCTGTTTGTCTGGCATTAAGGACCCGGATGTCATTTAGAGAAGATACAATCTATTAATCATCTTCTATTTCTTGCTTTCACAGGGCCACTGTTATCGTTCGAAGTCAATGACAACACAGCGTTTGAGATCCCACTGTCCAACGTTTCCCAGTGTGCCACAGGGAAGAACGAAGTCACTCTGGAGTTTCACCAGAATGACGACACAGAAGTCTCCCTCATGGAGGTCCGATTCTACGTCCCACCCAGTCAGTCTGATGAACGACAAGACCCCGTGGAGGTGGCAAAGGATGCTTTACTTCTGCTGTTTGTTTGTTTTTTTTCTTTAAATGCATTTCTTTGTTTTTGTTTATAATGCTTCTAAAACTCTGTGTTTATTCAGGCATTTGCCCAGAATGTGTTATCTAAGGCTGATGTGATCCAGGCTACAGGAGATGCTGTGTGTATCTTCAAAGAGCTGCAGTGTCTTACACCCAGAGGAAGGTAAAAGATCAACATTTAAGCACCAAAATTCAGTCACCTACAGATTTTATTAATTGATTTTAACCCATTAAACCATAACATCTAGTCAGTGAGTGGGTACACACTCACTGGCCACTTTCTGAGGCCACTTTTGCTTTCAGAACTGGTTTAATTCTTCATGGCATAGACTTAACAAGGTTCTGGAAACATTCCTCAGTGATTTTGGTCCATATTGACATGATGACATCACACAATTGCTGCAGATTTGTTCGCTGCACATCCATGAGGCGAATCTCCTGTTCCAACATATCCCAGAGGTGCTCTATTGGAGTGAGATCTGGTGAATGTGGAGCCTGTTTGTGTACAGTGAACTCACTGTCCTGTTCAAGAGACCAGTTTGACATGATTTAAACTATATGACATGGTGCACTATCCTGCTGGAAGCAGCCATCAGAAGATGGGTACACAGTGGTCATAAAGGATGCTAAGGGGCCCAAAATTATGCAAAGAAAATATCTCCCATAGTGTTACATCACCACCACCACCACCACCAGCAGCCTAAACCGTTGATACAAAGCAGAATTGATCCATGCTTTGATGTTGTTTACATCAAATTCTGACCATCAAAATGTCACAGCATAAATTAAGACTCATCAGACCAAGCAACATTTTTTCAGTCTTCTGCTGCCCAATTTTGGTGAGCCTGTGCAAATTGTAGCCTCAGTTTCCTGTTCTTAGCTGACAGGAGTGGCACCCGGCGTGGTCTTCTGATTCAAGGTTTGACGTTTTGGGAGTTTAGAGATGCTCTTCTGCATATCTGTTACTATTACTAGTTACTATTGTATAGTTACTAATACTATTATAGTTACTATTGCCTTTCTTCCCCATTCTTGGTTTGATCTTCAGCAGGTCATCTTGACCATGTCTACATGTGGAAATGCACTGAGTTACTGCCATGTGATGGGCTGATTAAATATTTGAGTTAATGAGCGGTTGAACAGGTGTACCTAATAAAGTGGCCGGTGTGTATTTGCATAAAGCACCTTGCACTTTCATGAAGCCACACTTGTAGTTAAATGACAGTGTTAGTGGTCAGATCCTTAAAATACATTTGTACTACTTATGATTCACATTATTAGGAAAATTAACTGCATTAACTTTTTCTTTCTTCAGATATGACATCCGTATCTACCCGACATTTCTTCACCTGCATGGTAAAACTTTCGACTACAAGATTCCCTACACCACCGTCCTCCGTCTTTTCCTGCTGCCACACAAGGATCAGAGACAGATGTTCTTTGTGGTATGTGGACTTTCCTGCGTGACTTTTATTGTTAACAGTACTCACATAGAATTTTCCCATTTTCTGAGCTTCTTTCTCTTTGTGTGTTGTTTTTGTGTTTTCTTTATAGATCAGTCTGGATCCTCCTATCAAGCAGGGTCAGACACGTTATCACTTTCTCATTCTGCTCTTCTCCAAGGAAGAAGATATCAACCTCACCCTCAACATGAGCGAGTGAGTGCATCTAGAACATGTTTCAGATTGGTTTGAGAGTTATTTTTGACTAATGCGTGTCGGTGTGTAGTCACTACATATTTCTTTTAATGTTGTAAAGCATGTGACCACTAGGGGGAACCAAAGGTCTGACTGAGTAATTTCTTTGATCTATGCAGTAGCATCAGTAACAAGTTGTTCTTTACATTATTTGAAAACTCTGCCAAAACTTAATTTTAAGGTCTTAAACTCTGTTCTTTCTTCTGTGTGTAACAGAGAAGATGTGGAGCGTCGTTTTGAGGGCAAACTCAGTAAGTTCATGTCAGGGTCTCTTTATGAGATGGTCAGCAGGGTGATGAAGGCCCTGGTCAACCGTAAAATCACAGTACCTGGAAACTTCCAAGGGTAGGCATCTCATACACCTTTTTTTTTTTTTTTAACCAAAATTAAGTATACCTGTCTCATCCTTCTCTCATCTCTTCCTCCTCAGACACTCAGGAGCTCAGTGCATCACCTGCTCTTACAAGGCATCCTCAGGCCTCCTCTATCCTCTGGAAAGGGGTTTCATCTATGTCCACAAACCCCCTGTTCACTTGCGCTTTGAAGAGATCTCTTGTGTCAACTTTGCCAGAGGCACCACCACAACACGTTCCTTTGACTTTGAGATTGAGACCAAGCAGGGAAACCAGTACACTTTTAGTAGCATTGAGAGGTGAGGCCACTGCACATAAAGTCTTAATTCAGGAATATCTGTAATCTTTTGTTAACAGGAGCATAGCTATCATAAAAAAAACACAAAAGTATCCTGTTTATGTGTTTCATGCTGGTTTTATTCACATTTGGATGTGATTTTAGGGGGATATTCATATATAAGTCTAGACATGATTTTCACTCTGTCATACTTTTTCACATTATTTTTTTTTCCTCTTCTTTTTATAATAACTCACTTTAGAGGATGAGAGTAAATCCATTTTGGTTTCTGGCTGTTTGCCTTTACCACTCTGCTGATTCAGCTTCTCCATCTTATCACCACTGATGTAACATGGTACCGCCAAGCACTAAAATGTCATCATCTGCCTTAGAGTTGTCAGACTTTCTTTTCATTTTGTGCTATCTGCTCCGAAACTCAAGCTCAGCATGCAGCTGCAGAAACCTGGCCAAAGTTCCTACGTGCAGTTTTATATTCCTCTCAAAGAAAAATGCTAAAATGAGTTGGCAAATGTACATTGACGACACACCCGAGTAAAGTCTGTATTTAAAGCACTTCTCTTTAAAGAACTGGAAAAAGCACACAGCTTTAGATGCTGAATTGAGGCATGTTAAACATCCCAGCAGTGGAGTGGGTTAAGTTTCTTATTGTGGTGTTTAGTTTTTGATCATATTGTCAAGCCATATCTTAATTATTTTCTTCCCCAAAATAAATAACCCCTGCTTTGTCTCTTTCCCTTCTAGAGAGGAATACGGCAAACTTTTTGACTTTGTTAATGCCAAGAAGCTCAACATCAAGAACAGAGGCTTCAAAGAGGTAATGCACAAATCATTGAAACACCTCCCAGTTTGTACAGATATGATGTTTTATCAGATTTCTATCCCAGATATTGATGCTTTTTGCCCTTCTCCTCTGTGTTTGTCCTTGTACACCTGTAGAAGAAGGTGGGTATGGTAATGGGGGTCACATGTGGATTAGGCACTTGATTTTATTGGTCTAGAGTGATTTTCTGCTTGCATGGCGTGCTGCTGGCGTGTGTGTGCGTGTTCTGAGGATTGTGTCCAATGATCTTGATTTGGTTTGATGTTACCAATACGGTTGGTGTTGAACCTGATATATTTTGAGTGATTTATGACTAATCATGGGACATGGAGGTGAGGGAACATCTGACCGATACCTCTTTGCGTGCGTGCGTGCGTGCGTGCGTGCGTGCGTGTCTGTGTGTGTTTGCATTGTGCTGACTAATGTGTGGCCTGGGGGGCTTTTGGTGTGCTTTAACACTCGACACAGTTGTCATCACGACCGCTGTCTTGCATAGGCAGCGCTGATTGCATTACCCATAATGTTCTTTGACATATATGAGCTCGTTTCAACAAGGCCATCTCATCTGTTTCCGTGGTGATGGGGTCAGCAGAGGTCAATGAAAATTAATGGAGCTCCTCTCCATTTCCTGTTGGTGTTTGAGTAGCAGCCTCCCCGTTTGTCTGTTGACTGGTGGACTTGGATGCATGGAAGTGGAGAAGAAGAAAATAGTTTGACTGTTATTTCCAGGACGACATAGCTGCTTGGGATAAAAATGGGGAACCGTGTTTGCAGGATTTCACAACATAACAACTCCACGTGATATTGTGTGGTCTTATGCTTCGCTTTATATGTAAAAAAAAAGTAATTTAATTGATTAGTCTCTCAGTGTCCAATGGTTTTGGCTTATGTTAACCCTTTCTGTCTATCTACCAGTTTGGAACAGCTCAGTAAAAGGCCTGAAACATCTAAAAATATAAATAAGATGAACATAGTCAACGGGATGTCACCCATTGGTTTATGAAGTCACATCTTAAAGCTCAAGCTGAGTATTTTGTGAGACACCAAGTGACACGTAGACACTCGTAAGGCAGAGACCTGTCAGTCAAAAGGTAGCCACACCATAAAGAATACCCTGTCTGTTTAACTCCAATTTACAAAGTGAACATCATGTGGTACTCAATACAACTTGAAGCGATTAATACCATAAACGCATCAGGAAAGTGTTTACTGAGGTCACAGATCAAGAGAGTAGGGTCAAAACACAATTTGACTTTTTTGCAACCAGAGTCGCCCCCTGCTGCAGGTTTCCCCTTTCAGACCATCTCATAAAAATACACAATCAGAAACTTATTCATTTCAGAAGTCTTGTTTTGAAACCTCAAGACAATGCCGTCGCCATCTTGGTTGTAAAAAACCAGTTGTGACGAAGAGAGGTGGGTCACTGAAGGCCTATTGACTAAGGACTTGTTAACCAATGAGTGTGTGATTTCATAGCACAGATAATCCTCCATTGTGAAGCATGTTATGAGCAAGATTTACAAAATGGACAATTTTTCTTATTTAGTGTAACCCAAAATGAGTGAATGAGCCCATAAGCTCAGCAGGAGAGTGTTTACGAGGTCGAGTCAGAGAGCTGTTTTCCTATAGACTTCTATAGGAAGTCTTTTTCCTACCGCAGCTATCACCATCTGGTGGCTGTCAGATATAATGCAGGTTTGGCTTTGTTTTTTGAACCCGGAAGCTACATCTATGTTTTATACTGTCGGTGTATGTATACAGTCTATTAAACGTAGTAATTCACAATAAAAATAGCAGTATTTAAGAGGAAGGCAAAAAAAGTTTAGAAAAAACTCAACATTGTTGTAGTAAAAATATTTTCTTCTCATTTTCTGTCCTTAATAAGGAAACTGCCCCTTCAGATTAAACCTTTAAACCTGCATTATCTTCAGTTTGTGACAGAAATGTGAAAGCAAAAAAACCCAAAAGTGATGTGTTGAGTTGCACTTATCTATCTGGCTGATTTAATCTCACTGTACATTACATTAAATATCTTGGGGCTTTAAACATGCTGGAAGAAACGGCTGAGTGGGAATTTTTTTTTGTGGTCATTTTACTTGCTAACTTAATGACTCAATAAAGAAAAGGGTGGTTAATTTTTATCTCTGAGCAGGTAGTGGCTTGTGGGTGCAGTTGTTTCGTTGCAATTTTTTTGACCCTGCAGTGTATTTCCAGGGCATGAAGGGCAAAATTGACGAGTACAGCGACTCAGACGATGACCAACACGATGCCTACTTGGAGAGGATGAAGGCTGAGGGCAAGATCAGGGAGGAGGGCAATGACAGTGACGAATCAGATGGTGAAAGTGGTGAGTAACAGTCTTTATGACAGAGGTAGCGAGCATACTGAGAAGATCGGCAAGTTTGATCGTGAATTTTTCTCGTTTGTCCTCAGACGAGTCTTTCAACCCTGGAGAGGAAGACGAAGAGATTGCAGAAGAGTAAGTGACTCTCCTAAAACTTAATTGGATGAAATGATGGCTTATTTCACCCAGCTAACATTATTAACGTAACTGACGTCTATTTTTCTTCAATCAGGTATGACAGCAATGCCTCAGCAAGTGACAGCAGTGAAGGAGGAGATGAGAGCGAAGACGAAAGTGCAAAGAAGAAAAAGGCCAAAAAAGCCAAAGTGGTGAAGGAGAAAAAAGAGAGAAAGCCACGCAAAGAGGTGAGAGACAGGCTGGAATAAGCCACCAAACGTCACAAACAGTAAACACTAGACATCAAGTTATATGATTTCAAACATTTCTTTACTCAATTCTTTCTTTTCTTCAATGTGAGCAGAAGAAGCAGAAGGATGCTGGTGGACCCAAGAGGCCGATGAGTGCCTACATGCTTTGGCTCAACTCCAGCCGCGAGCGAATCAAGTCGGAGAACCCCGGCATCTCCATCACAGAGATCTCTAAGAAGGCCGGAGAGATGTGGAGACAGCTGAGCAAAGATGAGAAGCAGGTGAGGATGAAGAGTGAGAACTCTGATATATATTATTTATAGTTTAATTAATATATAAGTTATATATAATAAATTATATATTAATAACAAAATACACTTATTGTCCACTTAAGTACACGCCTGCTGCTGTATCAGAATAAACACATTCAAAAGAAAGCTCAAAAAAGGACATCACCCTAAGCGGGAAAACACAAAATACATCCTCGCCGCATTGGTCGCTTTGCACGCAAACAGTGACATCATCACAGCTCTGTACCATTTATACCAGTGCTGAGGGTGTGAGTACTTGTTGCTGTATTCTCCTGAATGATGGTTATCGCCATTCAGACAACAATAACATCAGTGCTGGTATTGGAGGAAAAGTCAAAACTGGAAGCAAAGAAATTCCTGAGTTTTTTTTTTTGTTTTTTTTTTTCAGAGTTTTTTTTTTCCCAGAAAGTATCATCTTTTCAGGCGGTCACAACATTCTCCTCTGAATAATCTGTGAATCTCTGAGCTTCTGTACTGATATTTCATTAAAATGGTGGTAAAAACCGACACGATCGTACACTCGTGTCTTTAACCCGGCTGCAGTGGTGGCAGCAGCGCCCATGCGAGGTTACAAAAATTAAGAGGTGCGCAACTGGCTGAAATGACACCAACGCGCAGCTTGCACCAGCGGATGTGACGTCACTTTTGCTGTATGACACCTTTCGTGAGGGTGAGAACGGCAAGCGTAAACGGGCCATGATGAACAAGTTAAGATTTATATTCTCCAATGAAGGTAGTCACTGACCAAAATGAATATAGAGGGGAGACCTTTAACCACACACCTGTGCTGTTTGGGCTATTTAAATGAAACTCTGGTTCATTCCCCCCGTTGGTGCGGTTCATTTGTGTAGGTGTGAACATGGTAATCGCACTTGAGTTCAGACCCAAACTGCACTGAGACCCTTTGGAGGAAAAGGTCTCAGTCAGATTTGAACTCCAGGGTGGTTCGTTCATGGCGAGAATGTGACCCAATCTGGATTCAACCTAATTACCAGGTGTATGCTGTAATTTTGAGCCAAACTCCTTGCATTTTGGGATACGGCAGAGTACCATAGATGTGCAGAGTACACAAACTGTACCAGCTGCTAACAACCAACCATTCTCCATGTTATCAACTAGTCCAGAACACAGCACCTTCTTCCTGTGTCTCAGACGCATCTGTCCATCAAGCAGACTGAACGCTCTCACGTGGTTTAATTTCTATTTGCTTCGAGTTTTCTCTGAAAACGAAACATCCACAGGAAAAAGCAACAAGTTAACAAACTTATCAACTTATTCAGACCAGAGTAAACAAACTATAGATGTGAAATCGCCATAAAATTGCTTGCAATGCGTTAATTACCTGTTGGTAGGATATAAGGGTGAAGTTTAAAGCAGGAATGTTTATTGTAAAGCAGATGAATTACTAAATATAACGGCTATATCAAGCATCTCAAAGGTGTATGTACAACCCGAATTCCGGATAAGTTGGGACGTTCTTTAAATTTGAACAAAATGAAAACCAAAGGACCTCCAAAATCACATGAGCCAATATTTTATTCACAACAGAACATAGATAACATGACAAATGTTTAAACTGGGAAATTGTACACCTTCATCCACTAAATGAGCTCATTTCAAATTTGATGCCTGCTACAGGTCCCAAAATAGTTGGGACAGGGGCATGTTTACCATGGTGCAGCATCTCCTCTTCTTTTCAAAACAGTCTGAAGACGTCTGGGCATTGAGGTTATGAGTTTCTGGAGTTTTGGTGTTGGAATTTGGTCCCATTCTTGCCTGATATAGGTTTCCAGCTGCTGAAGTTTGTGGTTGTCTTTGACATATTTTCCGGTTAATGATGCACCAAATGTTCTCTAGAGGTGAAAGATCTGGACTGCAGGCAGGCAAATTCAGCACCCGGACTCTTCTCCGACGAAGCCATGCTGTTGT